>BGPR01019708.1:0-28826 GCA_013235015.1 Araneus ventricosus
ATGCAATCAGCTACTACAGACAATCGTGTGGTCTTCCTATGGGTACGTGTTTCTCCAGTGCCCTGGCGCATGTTTTTCTTCATTCATTCGAGAGAAAATTTATTAAAAATAATCTCATTTCTGCCTATCGTTTCATTGACGACCTTATTGTTTTTGACTTTGACAACCTGGACACTTTAATTAACTGCTATCCGAAAGAACTGAAACTAAATAAAACCAATAATAATAACAATAATTGTAATTATTTAGATCTAGTTATCAAAATTATAGATTCTAATATTTCAGTTGGTATCTATGACAAGAGAGATGACTTTAATTTTAGAGCCATTTTCCTCTGACATTATCATACCAATCTCAACCTAAAAGTCATTAAAAATACTATCCACTCTCAAATTAAAAGAATCAAAAATATCTGCAACACCCATTCTGCTATTGTCAAAGCCATTGATAATTTAGATATTAATCTAAAGCTAAACGGCTACCCAGTTCACTACTTTATTATTAATTATTAAAGTATTTATTAAAATCTTACTCTCAACTTCTCCTTTGGACTGTTAGTGACTCTGATACTCATCACACACCCTCTTTCATTTTTATTTGCTCACCTGCATCTTTTCTAAACTAATTATTAAAATAAAAAATGAGAATAAAAAAAGAATGAAACATTCGAAAAATTGATAATAAAAATTAGAAAAATGCATAAAAACGTCAAAAAAATGTTATATAAAAAAAAACAAATTATAAAAAAAACCCTAAAAATTCTTTAGGAAAAAACTTACAAAAAAATTTTCAAATCTTTTGTTAGCGTTTCCCTCACTAGATGGAGATACTTGCACGCATCTTTTTACCTTGCTTACATTGTAACACACGTATGATATAGCGTCACCGCCTTTGTTCCACATTTGTTATAAGAGGTAAGATTTTAATCCCTTCTTTTCACACATAGTTCTGGAAATTGTCTTTAATTTCTTCTTTGTGGATAAATGTTTTTCTTTCCAATATATCATGGTTTGGGTTCAGGCCAAGAGAGGAAATTAAAAAATATCAGACCTTAAGGTTCTTTTCCTCTACAGAAAACCTATTCCATTTTGAATCTGCATGAATGTCTGGCATCTGATGATCATTCACCAGATTCTTACTTCTTGTCGTTGTCTACTATTATTTTTCACCCTTCCACATTTTTAATTCCATTTTTTAATATTTTTATTTATTTTGTAGCATTGCAATTTGTTCCTGGATGATGCTGCACTTGCGCATACCAATTGAATTGCTTCTATTATTCTTTGTCTTTTTAGATATTCTCACTTTTTTGTCCCTTTAGATATTCATTTTCCAAATATAGATTTTTGATCTGCATAGACGCATTTTTGAAAGTGTTACCACTAATTTAAAACAAAATTTCCTTATAAAAAATTTTTAAACTTTGCTTCAACATCCTTCTTGATAGATTGGACGTCTACTTATTTATAGCTTGGAATTTTATTTCCGAGCTGGTGAACGAAAATTAGTGTGGAAGTTATCACTTGAAAGATTAAGGAAAAAGACGATGAGATTTTTTCCTTTCTTGAGATTTCAACGCAATCCGTGGTCGAAGTTTTATTATATGTATTTGGAAACGGTTACGACGATAGTATTCCTCAAGATCATGCATTTCAAATATTGAACTGGGGAAAACGATTAGAAAAAAATATGGCGTTTAAATTGGTATAATAGATAAGAATTTTTTAAAATTTAGTACAGAAATCATTTTTTGGTGTATAATATTTTCCGAAGTTATCTAGGAAAAACGCCAAATTCACTTAATATTTAATTAATAAAGAATAAACAAATTACTCCGAAGTGCACATTCCCCCACTACCTCTATAGAATGTTGGAGCAAAATTTCATTGTTCTATGTCCAGTGGTCTCCCTGGCGAGTTCAAACGCACACACATTGATCTTTCTTATTAGTAGAGATATATAAATATGCTACTGCTCTTTTATTTAAGTAAATTTCTGAGACATCATGGCTTGCTAAATTGCTTCATTCTATAATATAAAACAGAAAATACATGTGTCTGTCGCAACACATGTAATTCACATATTCTCCTCATAAATGGTGAACAGTAGCGCCGTGAAATTTGCATACGACATTCTGGTATACAGTTCTAGGTCAACTGTGCTATTTTTACCTTTCAGAATTAATTTGTTCTTAAGACATTCAATTAAATAACGAAAATTAGCCGCTGTTAATCCTAATGTTTAAACGTTTTTCGCCAAAAACCTCTGAAATATTTATTGCACGACAATTTTTTTGCACCAACTTACAGAGCAGAAAATTGTCTTTTTAATGATACTAATTCCAATGCGGTTCATTGGAATTAGTATCATTAAATATACAATTCTGATCATTCTCTTATTCTAATTAACATCTAAAATTAATTTTTAACGCAATTTCTATAACAATACTTTCTATTCTTATAAAATTCAAAGCATTTTACTGTTTATCAAATCCTTCATTCATATGCGTTTGCCAAAGTGAAAATGAATATAAGAGAATATTTTTTGGGACATTTTTATTTCCATGATAGACTTTCCATTACCGGTATAATGTTGTATCTAAGAAGGCTAACAACGAATTTTGCCGCCAAGTGGCGCTGTAAGCGGTTTCCTTGCGTAGCGCATGACAACTTTACTATACCTAGACCCTACTTTTATGAATATAGCTCTTGCCTTTCAGAAATTATTGGAGTGACAACGGACTTTACCGGGCACACTGTATGGAGATGTTTATTTAGACGGCTATAGCAATTTTAGAGAAACATATTCATTAGTTGAGTTAGACATTTTAATTATTGAAATTTTAATTTAAAAATTACTACCACATTGTTGAACAAAGAAAAAAGATACTATGTTGAGAATTGGGTCGTATCTCCTACACCCCTGTGTTGGGTGGAGGTGAGTCATTGAAAGACATTTAACAAGCGTCCCAATTAGCATGAAAGTTTTATGTCGTGGGTTTCCTAAAATAATAAGATGCTCCAAAACATTGGCTGACAACGCAAGAAATATATGTACAGTAGAACCCGCGAATTCGGACTAATTGGAGCTGACTTTTGTTCGGATTCCGGGGCATTCGGAATTAATACGGAAAATACTCTTGATTTACCAAATACAGTGGAGTATTGAGTTCTGGTCTGGTTCTCTGGGCAGTCTTTCACAGTCTGGGTTCCCTGCGAAAGAGTACGGCGGTAGAGTAGCAAAGAAATTGAGGGTAAAAAGAAAATATCCGAGTTTGTTTCTACTAGGGCTGGAGAAACCGAAACGGTTTAAACCAAAAACCGTTTGTTTTTTCTGTTTCGGTTAACCGGGTTTTTCTTAAATCCAAAAACCGAGAAAAAAACCGGGTCGGAAGATAAGCTCGATTTCAGGTTCGACTAGACTAAATTTCACTAAGTCATAGAGCTTTGAATTTCATCATCTTATGCCGATCACCGACAACCGCTTCTTCGAGGCGTCCGTTGGTTGGCGGATTACTGGAAGAGTCTTAATGAACAGATAAATACTGGCCAATGGATTGATTTCCTGCAAAAAAAATACCGATATAAACTTTTGTTTGCAAACGGCGTCTGTTTTTTGTAGCCAAAAATATTTATCTTTAGTCGGAAGTTCTGTGGCGTCCGAAATATTAGTATCGGCGTTGAATGATGTTTCCGATGAGAGGTGTCGACTCACGGATCAACTCATTGCTGAAAGACTCCTTATGAGCAGATTAGATGATAAATATTGACCAATGAATTAATTTCTTGTGAAAACAATGTTAATAAAAAAGTTTATCTATAATGCTTACTTATTGCAATAATTACTCATTTATTATTATTACATTGTATTAATTACTTATTTATAATCACTACTCATTACATTAATTAATTATTGTATTAATATTTACTTATTGTATATTATTAATAAATTCTGTCCACTAACGTTGCTTTAAAAAAACGAAAACCGGTATTTTCAAAAACCGGTTATTTTGAGCAGTTTAATCCGCCAGGTTAAACCGGAGGTGAAAAAAAGCGGTTTAACCGAAAACCGGGTTTTTTGGAAAAACCGCCATCTCTAGTTTCTACCAAATTAAGGTGCTGTATTTATTCTTAAAGGCCAATTCGAATACTTCTTTCAAGTTAGGAATAACCATTAGCTTTGTTTCCGATTCGTAATTCTTACTTTCCCTTCATTTTTCAATAAAATTTTCAAGAACATTTAAAAAAAGATGTTCGAATTATCCGAAATTTCGGATTCCTGATAAATGAAAGAAACATTTTGTACTATTAATTTATGAATCATTTCTTTAAAAATATTGAGAAATATTCAAGCAATAAAGTAAGATTATTAAACAATAATTGGCCTGAAGAGGCCGGATAAAGGCGCGTACTCTGCTAGTATACGAAGAACAGAAGCACAGTGGAAGATAAAACGAGTCACTACTATTTATAAACTTTACGTAGGATTCAAAGGCAGCCAATGGGGATCTGTAATGAGACAGTGAGATACCCAATAGAAACTATTAATAAAACAACCAATCGGCTTTATTTTAATATGACGTGATTGATATAATGTGCGAATACGCTACTCTACCAATGAACAAAATGCTTTACAAGTACATATCAGCAGTTTTATGCAATATGCA
The DNA here is from genome assembly GCA_013235015.1 of Araneus ventricosus. Classification (NCBI taxonomy): domain Eukaryota; kingdom Metazoa; phylum Arthropoda; class Arachnida; order Araneae; family Araneidae; genus Araneus; species Araneus ventricosus. The sequence goes on from BGPR01019708.1 coordinate 4,667, forward strand.
TTTTATTTATTTTTTTTTTGTCCGCTAAAATATCTGTGCAACTAACGCGAAAATATATTTCCATTCGGAAAGAATAAATTCTCAAGAAATAAGACATTACACTTATATTTTAAGGATTTTATTGAACGTCAATGATTTCGCAACAGCAACAAATGAAAAAAATGTCCATTCATTTTATACAATTACATTATGTAAGAAAACAAAAACTGATGGTCTATCAAGATAAGGATTGGAAATCTAACGTTGACTTAATTCAGACAACAAATCAAATAAAGTAACATGTGTTTTAACAACGCATACTAATAGCCAAACTTGTAGAAACTTTTTAGAAAATAGCGTGTTTAAGATTGGATGGCTTATATAACCTCACTTGTTTTTCAACTCGTACCACAAAATTCTTTTTCAGTGGGAAATAATTAAAGTTAGACTACTATGCGACAGAGAATGCTCATTTCTACGTAAAAAGTAATAAAGAATAATCTGAAAAATGAAGAACAACTTGCCTAAGCTTATATGAAATCGTTTCATTAAATTGAATGCAACCAATTCAGACTGAATGTTTCGAGATTTTCAGTTTTTGATTGTTATGCGTTGGAGTCGAGATTCAGTCATTGATGTCATATATTGAATCTGATCGGAAAAAGAGAACATTTCTCAGAGTTGCTATAAAGTGTGTCGATTTTGCTTGAGTTCTCTCAATTTATAAATTAGCAAAACATAATAAAATTTATATAATATTAGGAAGAATTGACTGATCAGCCAAAAACATGATGCAAAATAATAACATTAAGTAAAAAAACCTGTAATTTTGAAAACTGGTGGAGGTCTATCCATAGGTGGCATTTTAACAGTTTTGACATATGAGGAGATTCGCTCTTTACAAAACCAAACTTGTACAGGAAAGAAGAGATTCGCAGCTGCAAGTAATGATAGAATAATTGAAAGACTGTGTCCAGGGGATAGAAGAAAATGAGCTCGTTGCTGCAGAAAGAAATAGGATAATGCAATGAAAAGTGAAACGTAAGGCCTGTTCAGTGCAAAATGCAGAAACTTGCAATGCATGGATACAAGTCCAAGAATTCCACTAAAAGTACATTTTCATCTCTCAAAAATAGTTGGAAAAGAGATTAAATTAGTCTAAATTTCATGCGAGTTTTATAATGGAACAATGTGTCTCGGCTATTTTGAGTGAGCAACCAAGCAAACCAGACCCTAAGTTAATCAAAAATGTCTGGTGCCGGTTTGAAAAATTCTGAATTTAAAACAATTCATTAACGGAGACTAAATAAAAGAAAATATAATATTGGTATTTTAACAGTATTTGAATAATAAAGGTACTTCTTAACTCCATTTGAAAATGTTGTACTGCAGTAATTAACATTGAAAAGGTGAAAAGATTTGTAAATATAAAGTTTTCTTTGCATTTCACTCTTAACTGTTGTTCAACTTTCTTATAACTTTTGTTCAAACAAAGACTCCTTCGCAAAATTTATCGCAACACATTGTTGATATTATCTCCCCATTAAATATGTAATTTTATAGCATCACTAAAAAAGCTGTCAAAACATCAGAAATACATTTTCCCTAATGGTTACCGCTATTTTTTATATTATTCCTTTATATTAAAATCCTTTGAGTGCTGTTATTTGCTTAAAAACATAGTAGAACAAAGCAATGAGTGATTAAACAAAGAAGACCTATTCTAACGAAACTCCCTTCATAAAAATGGTATTGTATCGCAAAACCTTGATTAATTTATCACTCCAGTTTTTATATAAATTTAAAAAAAGTGATATTGAAAGCCATCGAATCTCAAAGATACTTTCCTTAAAAAGGTTTCCATAATTGTAGCCATGAACACATTTTTAACACATAACTTACTCTCTTAGCAAGTAAGATTATTAAAACCAATTAGCTCTTTTAAATTACCATAAATTTATACCATTAACGAATTTAAATGTCAAATTTTAAACCACTCATCCAAAGTTGTTCATAAGGATGCGTAACCAAGGTTTTACTTAACTCTCAGATTGACAAATTTGGATTCAAGTGTCATTGTAGCGGAATCTAATCAAAAGATTCGGACTTTGACTCTAACCACCATGCTGCTGATGTTCGTCGTGCCTACCTCGGCATTATTGTAAACCAGCTTGTGGCAACTTAAAGACTTGACCGCCAGCGGAGTATAAAAGGACGTTCCACCGAGAACTCTCGCTCTCTTTTGCCTTTTATTTCCAGGTTGCCGTCACCCGGTTCCTTCGGTGATTGATGTTCTCTTAACCCATGTTTTGGAGTCCATGGACTTACCCTGACATCCTGAAGCGTCGTGATATACCATTTTTAATATTGTTGTTTGTGTTAAATAAATTGTTTTATTCATCCAGCAGCGCCTTCTGATGTGTGCGACATACACCACTACCACCTCCACTTCCGCCACATCATCATCGTGTTATAATGAAACATTCCTGAGCGTAAATGCAGAAACTTGCACGTTGAACACATTTATCTTGGAAGTAGACGCGACATCAAAACGATTATGTAAATAACTGTTAATCTAACAATCTTGTAAACCCAGTTCACATTGGGACAGTATTGGGTGTTCCTTTTATTTAATACGTACGCCATTTTGTTATTCGCTTATCATAGTGATGGGCAGCTCGTGCTCTGTTTGCATCTATTTACTAGCATGGATAAGTTTAAAAGTTTTAATTTGATTTTCTGTATTGGTGATTTCGTAATGGGATTATAGACTTCCTTTAATTATTTAGAATTATTATATTTCTGAGCACGAAGTTGCAGTCGTTTATGACAATTATTTATAATTTATAGTAGGATTAACGTAGGGTGTTCATAAGTTCGGAGAAATTTTAAAAATCACTAACTCACAAACAAATGAAGATACAAGATAAGAAGTTTAGAAGAAAGTGAGACGAAATAGTTTTTTATTTTTTAAATAGCAAAACCAGAATTGATTGGTCGCATAGTTTCCTGTTTTGGAACCAAACCAAAGAAGAACCAAACTTTTCAATCATTAAGCACTATCCCTAGTGGTATGACAGGACGCGAGAAAAATAAATGTTGCTTAAGGATGCAAAAGAAAAAAGCGTGGTTCCTATTCTGACAGTTGAACTCCTGAATGGACGACGATGCATGGAACATGTAAGGACTCTCTTCGACAAATTTCTTATTTTAAGTAGCGTATCTCTCCATCAACTTGAGGTTTAAACTGTAAACTGTGTTACCAATCAATTCTGGTTTCATGAAAAACAATTCTGAGTTCAATTCCATCTTTTTATGTGCAAACGGTAGTTTGCCATTTTTATTCATTTTCTGTTTACTGATTTTTAAAATTGCTCCAAACTTTATTTCTTTACCTTATATTAAACGAATTTATTATGTGAAAATATTGGATAATATATTATTGAAAAAATAACTAGGAAACTATGCCGGCCTATCAATTCTAATTTTGTGACCAAAAAAATCCGATTTCATTTCCGTTTTGGCAAACGGCATCTATCTTCATTCATTTGAGAGTTATTGATTTTTTAAGTTGCACCTAATTTTTGAAACACCCTGTACATTTGTTTTTTGGTTACATAAAAAAAGAAACTTTAGTTGAAATGTTTCCGATAATGGCAGTCAAGGAAACAACAATAGGATCAGTTGAAAGACTCCGCGACCGCAACAAAATCATAAAACTATTAATCCTATTAGTATACTTGCGAGATACTCCTTTGTTAATACGGGGATAACAGGCTTTCCACCTGAAAATCTCTTAAAGCCGAATATCAATCAATCAAACTAATGGGATAGTCAGTTATATGATCTCAGTGCGGTCATATAATACCCAATTGCGCCAAATACTATCCCAATGTAAACTCGGTAGAAGATATTCAAGTACGCATTTGAGTGTTCCGTAATAAACAATACAGTTTATATAGAAAGTATGAGAAACAGGTGAGCTTTGCAATTGCTCGCACTACTTTAGAAAGACATGAAGCAAGGACTCGTTGAAAAGTTGTCTCGCAAGTAAATCTTATTTACGGTTAAGAAAGTATGATTCTGGATTTTGAATTCATGCCTTGCCTCTTGTAGAAAATTGTTTTGCCTAACATAGAAGAACATTGATCGGAGGTGATCGCTTAGATGATTTTCAAAAGAACCTGTAGTATTGTTACAGACTAATCCAGTTTTGATTGACAAAAATGGAGTTTTGAAAGTAATTCTTAATTACATTGATGACAGTATGATACCGGATTTTGAATTCATGTCTTGCCTCTTGTAGAAAATTGTTTGATGGCTTAGATGATTTTCAGAAGAACCTGTAGTCTTGTTACAGACAAATCCAGTCTTGATAGACAAAAGTGCAGTTTCGAAAGACAAAAATTCAATTTCGAGAGGCGAAGATTCTGTTCCGATTTCAACTGTTTCGGATTTGGTAAAAAGCTATTGAGCTTCGTCAGGAGAAAATTCAGTCTGTGAACAGAAAGATCCAGTTTGATTTGGGCATGATCCACTCTCGACAGGCAAATCCAGGGTCGGAGCGGAAGACGCGGTCTCGACTGCAGGCGATGCGACCTTTCCAGGGAGGAGCTCGTTTCTGGTAAGAACAGTCTCAGTTTCTTCAAAGAGAGGTGCAGTCTTGATATTAAAAGTCTCAGTCTCGAATTGAAAAGACTCATTCTTGACAGGGTCGGTATTCTCGAAAATAAACCGGGGTAGCCACTGTGGAACTTTCCATTTCTTTGATACCATATTGGATAAAGAGACATTCTTTTTTTTAATTCAACATTCACAACAACCGTTTTAAGAATGTGGTGCCTGGTTCTCAGAGTCCACTGTAATTCTCGGCTATCGCTCCAAAATTTGAAAATTCCTATAATGAGAAACAAAGTGAATATTATTCGGAAAAACATTCATTTTTCATACTTTAGAATAAACATAAATCCCGCCCCGCCCTAGCCTACGGACCACTGAATACTCAGGGTCAAGCAGCAATCCCTCCCGTAGGAGGCATGTTCCGTCATCAGAGATGTGGCCAAAACAATCACACCAACATTACTGTACCCTCCATTGAAGAGAGAGCCCGCTTACTTACACGTCAACTCCACATCCCCATATTTTAAGTTCGCCCTCCCCCTCCGGTTTGACATACAGTAGAATCCCGCTAATCCGAACCGATTTTATTTTCGAAAATTAAATATAATTGGGAAGATTACCTGAAAAGATTTAAATATACATACTAAAAACAAAAAAACTACTTTTTCAGCATGCATAATTTTGAGTTCACCGTAAGATAATGTCAGTTCATACAGGAGCACATCCATTATTCTAATGAAAAGGGAAGACATATTCTCTTTCTATTGCTTTTAAATAAAAGAATTAAAAGATAGTAGTACTGAGTACTTATAACTTACATATTTTTAGCACATATCTTTTTATTTTCTATTTTTATCGGAATTTCGGGTAATCCGAATTTTTCTAATCCGAACAGGCACCGGTCCCAATTATTGCGGATTAGCGGGGTTCTACCATACTTCAAAATAGTCATAAATTACATCCCCAGCACTACCTTAATGTCACTGAATGTCCATGCCACACGTCTCTGCGATAATGCATGGCCAATGGACCAATCCCTCCCGTAGGATTTACGTCCTGTCGTCAAAGAGGTGGCTAACACAATCACACCGACATTACTGTATCCCCCAGGGAATTGAGAACCCGCTTACTGATCCGGCGACTTCTCATCCTCATATTTCACGCGGGCCCTAGAAGTATATAAGGGAGGACATATCATTTCAGAATAACCATGAATGAAAACCCACTTCATTCCTAGGCGCCCAGGAAACACTGAATCACGGAGCCGCTGCGACAGTAACACGGAAACTGTGACCTGTCACCTAATGGCCATCACCGGCCTTGGCACAAACCCCTGCAGCACGAGGTACTCCCCTTCATCGGAAATGTGGTCACCACAACCACGCGTGTAACCCAAGGAGAAGCGAGAACCCGCTTGCTTATCAGGGGATGTCTCATCTGTGTATTAATGGTGCACATACCGGAAGAGGGGGGTACTTCGGAATAAGTTGTGTAGTAGTATAGAAGTAATTTAGAGTCAAAACAAGTTCATGTAAACACTAATACAAGATATATTAAACTTCCAGCAGGAGCGCGTATGCAGGAGATTCTTATACAGTGCATCCTATGATATACTTATATCGTTCTCTTATAAATTTAAGTGTAATTTTTATCTTTATAATCTTTGTTTAGTATGAAGCTGATAAGGGTACTTGTTTGTAAAAACGGCCACCGAGCTTACTTGGCGATCTTCGAATTTTGCAACGCTCGTAAGTTCAGTGTTCTACAGTTCGAATCAGTTCCGAACGGATTTGTTTAGTTCCTGACATGCTCTTCACCTGTTGACTTTAAAGACCTCATTGTTTGTATTAAACTGGTTACATATGTAGGGTTAATGGTTTGGTTGATAGAACCGCTCGTCACAAGATCGGAAGGCAATCGTAAGGTAGTGCCGTAAACAAGTTGCGCACAAGTGGCCTTAATATTCTCCTTAAGCCCTGAGCGAAACCCTAATAATACTATTGGAAGCATTTCGGTCCATTTCATGTGGTTATGTGCCTCGAGAACACTTTTAAGATGCTGATGAAGACTTTCAATGATCCCATTTGCTTACGGATTGTTTGAAGCACTGCGAATTCTGTTGCAGCCTAACATGTGGGTTAATTCTCTGGAAATATTAGATTAGAAGTTTGTATTGAGGTCAGTTGTTATTGTAGCTGGACATCGAAACCTAGAAATCCAACCATGCATCGAGGCACGAGCAGTTGTTTCAGCAATCATATCAGGCGTTGGAATCACCTCTGGCCATCTAGTAAATCTATCAATGATGGTCATACAGAATTTATTGCCGTCAGAAGGAGGCAGAGGACCAATAAAATTTATGTGTATGTGGGCAATGTGGGCATCTGGTAGAGCAAATGTACCAATGGGAGTTTTTGTATGCCGCGTCACTTTAGCTCGTTGGCATTTAACACAGCTGCGAACCATAGATTTTATATCATTGCGCATGACTGGCCATACGAATCTCTTAGCGATTAAATCGAAGAAGACTGAAATACCTGGGTGAGAGAAAAAATTGAGAGTTTTGAAAATTAGTTGTCGCATGTTTTGAGGAACAAAAGGTCGGAGCTGTTTTTGAGACATGTCACGATACAAATGGATGTCCTGAAGAGGAAAATATTATTCTTCAATTTTTAAAGAGGAATTGTTGGAATTTAAAAGTCGTTTTGGACCCCTGTCAGTCGACTGAGAAGAAGCAAATTCTTTAAAATCAATTACAATAGGTGATATTAAATCTCTCTCAATTCGAGATAGTACATCGGCAGCAGTATTATCAGAACCTTTAGTGTATCGAATGTCAATGGAAAATTGAGAGATGAAATCCAAATGGCGTAATTGGTGAGGATTGCTTTTTTCAGAATTTTGACGGAATGCATATATTAAGGGTTTTTGGTCAGTGTAAATGACAAAAGTCTTGCCTTCAAGAATATGTCTGAATTTCTTTACGGAGGAATAAATAGCAAATAGTTCGCGGTCATAAGTGGATCAATTCTTTTGAGACTTATTTAATACGGAAGAATAAAATACTTGCATTAAAGAGCCTCCAACTGCTACATTCGTGGGATCTACCCATAAACTTAATTGAGCACCTGGTATGGGATGCCTCAATAGCGGTGCTTTGACAATTGCCTCTTTAAAATCCTTAAAGGAAAGATTTGGTGCATCGTTCCATTGTAATTGCTCAGTAGGACTGTGAGCATTGGTACGAGCATGTTTCTTTTTATTTTTATGACCTTCAAGAAATTTGACTATTTGTTCCAGAATGTCTGCAGCTTTAGGAATACAACGTCGATAAAATTTAAAAATTCCTAAATAACGGCGCAATTGGGTTAAGGTTGTATGTTGGGAAATTCTAGGATACAGTTTAAACGATCAGGTGAAGGTTCGATTCCTTTCTCTGATAAGTTGAATCCTAAAATTCCAACGGTAGACTTTCCAAATTGACATTTCTCAACAATTATATATACAACATATTCTTTAAGTTTTAAGAATAAGAGCTCTAAATGTTCTAAGTACTCGTTTGCATTTTCTGAAGCAACAAGTAAATCATCAACAAATGCTTAAACAAATGGTCTCTGATCACTTCGTCAATAAAGCGTTGAAACGTTGATGAAGCATTGCAGAGGCCAAATTGCATCCGCAAGCTCTCAAAAAGGCCAAATGGAGTGCATATTGCAGTTTGTATGCACATTGGCTGGATTGATAGGAATTTGATGGCACGCTTTGACGAGATCTATGTGACTGAACATTTGTATACCATGTAATTCCGACGTAAAGTCGGCGATGCAAGGTATAGGATACTTTTCTTTAATTTTCTGTACATTAACTGCACGATAATCACCAAATGGTATCCACTCGACAGAAACTTGTTTATGCACCTTGTGCAAAGGAGAAACTTATTCATTCTTGGAAGGTCTCATATGATTAAGTTGAATCATGCGCTGAAATTCAACTTTGGCAATTTTTAGACTGTCTGTATCTAACCTTCTAGGTTTAGCTGAGACTGGAGGACCTTTGCTGTTTATATAATGCACAGTGTTGTGCTTTATAGGCTGATTGTGGTATGGATATTTAGTAAGTTCAGGATATTTTAACTCTATGAGCCCGACGCAGCCCCAAAACGTCCCTGATTGAGTTGAAAGAAATATGCAACAGTGCTCAAAGTGTGTGGGAGAGGTTGTAGTCAGTTTATGAACAGAGCTCTGGCCAACGGTTTCATCGTTTGATGGAGTAGATTTTCGTAGCGAGAATGAACTGGAAGATGGCATAGTAAGTCACGTTGCAAAATTACAAAGACATTTTAGTGAATTAATTGATGAGTTAAAGCGTGTCTCCAAACTAACTCTACCATCAGAAAATTAAGAATTCAGTAGTGTGTGGGAATCTGTTCAAATTGAAGAGCGAACAATAAATAAGTTGACTGAAACACTTCGACTGATAGATGTGCGCCTGCCTTCGAAATCATTACCACAGCCCTGGTTGTTACCAAGAAGAAAGTGATATAGAAATATGAGAGGAAATGTTTTAACTGTCGGAAGCCAGGTCATATTGCTAAGGACTGTAAGAGGAATAAAAAACAAACTGAAGTTGAAAGTGATGCTTTTGTATGTATTGCAGGAGGATTTCAAGAAAGTGAAGTATGGATTGCAGGCATTGGAAAATGCTCTCACATGACGAAACATTAGAAGAATTTTGTGGTCTTCACTAAATTCATCTCACCTAAACCAATATATCTGGGGAATAGTGATGCAGAGTAGAATAATGTCAACTCTACCATCAGAAAACTTTAAATTCAAGAGTGTGTTGGAATCTGTTCAAGTTGAAGAACGATCAGTAAATAAGTTGATAGAGAGACTTCGACTGATAGAAATACGCCTGTCTTCGAAATCAATAGAATGCACAGCCCAGGCTGCTTCCAAGAAGAAAGTGATAAAGAAACCAGAGAGGAAATGTTACAACTATAGGTAGCCAGGCCATATTGGTAAGGACATTAGGAAGAAATAAAGCAAACCTAAAGTTGAAGGTGATGCTTTTGTGTGTTCTGTAGAAAGAGTTCCAGAAAATGAAGTATGGTTTGCAGAAAGTTGAGCATCTGTTCTCATGGCAAAACACAAAAAGTATTTTATGGAAATTCGTCTCACCTAAACCAGCATATTTTGGGAATAGTGATGCAGTTTTCGGCGCGACAGGCGCGACCTAACAGAAGTGTGATATTTTCTGACATTAGCAAAACCTTTTCTCTTTTAATCAGACATTAAGTAAGGGTTATAAGTTGCATCCATAAAAATATGAGTATTCCTTCTCGAGAGATGGCAGAATTACGCATGAAAGGAAAAAGGACAGTGCTTGGATTATATGTTTTAGAAATGCGTGCTGTATATCCTGTTGTGACTACAGAAGCATGTGTTGCCTCAGCAGACCATTCCAACATTTTTTGTCCTCGCTAATCAAGAATTCAGTCACTGATATCCATCTCCAATATCTATTCAATTCAAATATAATTTTTATTAATGTTTATTTTTATTGAGCGATAAGCCTCAGCTAAAAGCTGAAAAAATAGAACGGTTATAGTATATTTTCTTGGTATCGGTTGTAGCGGGCTTATTCTGCCAAGCGGTTCTCACTTTTAAACAATAATACAGAATACAATATAATATGATAAATGCATAATAAAAACATGCAGGAGAGCACTTTTCGAGGAAGGACAGAACTTACAAAAAGAAGGATTGCCCTCACTAAAGGAGGATAGTTGGTCAAATTAGAAAAAATGCTTGAAGAAGCAGAATTATCCCAGAAGACGACAGTTGTCAAAGGAACTGAGATACAAGAAAATGTTATGCATTTTAGGCCAAATCGGAAGATATTTTACAAAAGTGTTATTAGAAAATTTTCGCCCATTTAAAATATGATTTAAAGAATTTTAGAAATTCACACTAAATAATTTCTGTATTCGAGTCTCTGCATTCATTTCATAGGCTTTACACAATACATCAAAATCACAAACGGCCATTTTGCGATATCGTTCGGGAATTTGAAGCATCTCTATGTTGAAAAGCCATGCTCGCTGTCTATTTTTTTTATCGAACCCGAGAGACAAATTTCGGTTCCTTTTTCTCTGTTCGGTATACGATATGTTGCGTATCGAATACTAAATAATAATTCAATCATAAATATTATTAGCATCTAGTATTGCAACTTTCACGCTTTAATAATTCAACCGTATCAAATGAAGAGTTCGAGAGGAAAATGATGTTCAAATTTTGCAAGAAATGAAAAACAATCATTCTAGTTTTTGCCACGCAACTAATAATATTAAATATGATTTTCATTTATTTTCATTAGTATTAAAGCAATATTACAAACTATGATGTCTCAGACATTTTGTAAAAAGTACCTGCAGCGTATTATTTATCTCTACTAATAAGAAAGATGTATGTGTATCCGTTTGAATTCGCGAAGTCATACAGCTAGACTTAGAGCTTTGAAATTTTGTATGAACATACTATAGAGGTGGTGGGAAAATGTGACATCGGGACCATTTTTTTAAAATTTTTATTAATTAAAGAGTTAAAGAATTTGGGGTTTTTACTTGGTTACTTTGGAGAATATTATACCCAGAAATTGATTTCTATTTCAAGTAAAAAATTATGTTTTCTATCATACCTATTTAGATGCCATACAGTTTTTCGTATAAATTTTACCAGTGTTTGCCTGAATTCAATATTTAAAATGTATAATCATAAGGAATATTACCGCCCTAACCGTTTCGAAATAAATATAATAAAAATACGTCTGTCGATTTAACGGAAACCTCAAAACAAGAAAAAATCTTATCGTCTTTTATCCTTGATTCTTCTAGTGAGAACTTTATTTCTACTTTTTGTTTACCAGCCTGAATATAAAATTCTAAGCTTTTAACCCATTACAGCCGCTTGGCAAGAAAACTTGCCACCAGACATTTTATTTTTTCCTGCTTCTCATATAGGGCGCAAGGGGCTCCACGTGGTTGTTTTATCTTCCCAAGAATGTAACAATTAAAATAATGTGCCATTTTAGTTCCTGCCACTTTGCTTTCTAGAAGAAAAGGTGACTTCAATTTATCTTTTCTTTCGAATTTTATTCTGCCTCGCTCAGCATCTAGAAAAAGTTATGGAAAACATCCTTTAATTGCTTCTTATAAATTTGTTTTCTGTTTTATAGTAACTATAAGAGTCTGTTTTTGATGTATGACTGCTTGTAAAGTATCTAAATAAACTTTCTATATGAATGTTACGTTGATTGTTTTCGTTGGTAAGTAATCTTGCCAACCGTCTAATGTATGAAGTTTTCAGACATCGATGCATTAGTTGCGATGCGTTTTTTGATGCATAAGTCGATAATGACAATAGGATTATTATTACATTCTTAGGCCTAGTGCTAAAATTTGGTTTCTATTTATTATTTTTTAAGAAAGGGAGCTTTGCGGCGTTTATATAAGTATTGTGTAAGCAGATTTAGGTGGTAGAGGAGAATGTCAATTTTGTTTTTGCTAACAAAGTAAAAGTATGTAGACACCAGGCAAAATTCTTACGTAAGATCAGACTATAATATAAGTATTAAATTTAAGAAGCTATAAAATGTCTAAAAACGTAGGTCTTTTTTTGGGGGGGGGATTCTGCTTTTTTAAAATTTATCTTACAAAGAAAAAAAATATTAGGGTTTTTGGAAATTTATGCAAGTAATTGTTATTTATTTCAATAATAGAAATATTTTGTATTTATATATATCAGATTTTATTTATATATCTTCAGATGGATATTTATTTCATGCTGAGCCTTATAGTGGTTCTACAACAAAGTTGGCTCAGACCGGTTTAGGTCAAGGTCCCGATGTTGTTCTAGGTCTTGTGAATAAAGTATATACTCGTGAAGGCAATCATGTAGTGATGGGCAACCTCTTCACCTCCATTCCACTGTTGAATGAACTGTCCAAAAAAGGTATTGCCGGAACAGGAACAATCCGAGAAAATCGGCTGGAAAACGCTCCATTTCCACCAAAGAAAAGCATGAAGAAAACTTCCAAAGGAACATTTGAATATTCTTGCAGTGAAGATTTAGTCATCGTAAAATGGAACGATAACACTGCAGTATCAGTAGCAACAAACAAAGTTAAAGCTTCTTCTTGTGTAATAGCTGAGAGGTGGAATAGTGCTCAGACAAAATACACACAATGTTCCAAGCCCCAAACAACGAAAACATATAATGTGCACATGGGCGGGATCGATTTATTTGATCAGTTTCTTTCTCAATATAGAATTAAGATTCATTCAAAAAAAAATGGTGGTGGGGGCCACCACCATTTCATGGGGAATTGGAGCAGCTCTTGAAAATGGATGGAGATTGTATCGAGCTTTGGGACATGATATTTCATTGTTTCAGTTTACTCGTGAGTGCTCTCAGGAGATATTAGGAAATTTTGGCATACCTTCGATTGGTCCTGGAAAATCATTAGTGTTGCAAAAGAATGCATTTAACCAACAAAAATATGACAGAAAAGATCACTGATTGTTTAAATCCGACAAACAGTTTGGAAGATGCAAAAATTGTGGAAGAAGATCGATCTACCGATGTGAAAAATTCCAAGTGCTTCTTCATCCTGAGTGCCACAAAACGTACCCTATTGTATCATATGTTAGGTTATTTACATTTTTTCGAACATTTATGTCTGTTCATTGGCTTTTTTTATTTTTTAATATATATTTCATTGTCTATTATTGTTTTATTTTAGATTAAATAACATAATGTTATATTTTAATTTTTTCGTCCTCTCTATAGCCGATTGGCAAGAAAACTTGCCAACCAAAAAAAACATATAAATAACGTTTTGAAAAATCTTAAACTCTCATAGTATATTCTAACTGACCTAAATAAACAAGATATGGAACAAAAAGCTATATTTTGAAGGTATTTAAAAGTCGGCTTTAATGGGTTAAAAGAAATTAAGAACCAACAACAAACATGTAATGTATTTCAAGATTACAAAAATTCATATAATATATTTTTATTTTAAAACAGTGGTAAATCTTTAGTAAATACGTCTATCGATCTACCGGATTGCGATGAAACCTGACAACAAGAAAAAATCTCATCGTCTTTATCCTTTAAGTGAGAACTCTATTTCTAATTTTTGTTTACCAACCTGGATATAAAATTCCAAGCTCTAAAAAATACCGTTAGAAATATTTCAAGTGTCTATATACGTAGTAAGTTTAAAAAAAATTTAAATATAAAAATTTTGATTTAAAAAAGTGGTAGAACTTTAATAAATACGTCTATGTACATCTAAAATCTGTCTTTGGAAAATGAATACAGATGTGAATGATTCTAAAGCAGATCAGTTCGAGGAATACTTACTAAATTATTTTTAAAGAAAATTTTGAGTCCTTCAAATCTGTCTCATACCAGCATTATATCTAGAATAATTGCGCTCTATTCAACTGATGGAACGTTCATTTATTGTCTGAAATGTTCTTTCCTTCTATTACCTCCTGGAGATAAACAAAATAATTTTTAATTTTGTTGGATTACGTGTGTCGCGGTGAACACGATGATTGAAAAACAGAAAGAACTAGTTGAATGAAATTTTGTATGTCGTGTTAACACCAAAATTATGGACCTGTATCAAATTTGGGGCGATATCGACCCAAAGAAAATCTGTCTCTCTATCTGCTTGTGTGCATGTGAACACTATAACGCTACAAGATAAATCACTAAAATTTGGTATGTGGTCTTCACGTAAATATTTTTGATATGAACGAAACTTTGGTTCTTTTCCAAAAACTGTATATCATTTCTTCACTATAGGACGAAGTTAAATGCCAAGCGTACTATAATATGCTAAAATACAGTGTTGTCATAAATTAATGGACTCATTTCAAAAATTAATGAAAGAAACCCTATAATGAAGCAATTTTGTTTCTTTTTAAATGAGAGAGCAACTCAAAAAGTTTCTTCAGATAGGTAACGAGCCGTCACGGCGTACTACATCTTCTGCAGTAGGAGGTTCCCAAAGCAAGTGTGGAAATGGCTAATGTGCAGCAGAGAGCACGTCTAACACGTCTTTGGTTTTACGGAAGCAAATCAATTGTAACAGTTCAAAGACATTTCCGCCTACAGTATCGAAATTGTCATTCTCTAAGTCTGAACTCCATCAATCGTTGGTATGAGCAATTTTAGGGAACAGGAAATGTGCATCATAGAAAAAATGTTGGACGATCATCGGTCACAGACGAAGTTGTTCATCGAGTGAAGGAGACGTTCACACCTTAAATTCTCATACCAAAGCTAAATTGAGTTCTTGCTTGGAGACCGAGAATTTCGATACTCTAACCGAAAATGACTTTGGAATGTTAGAAGTGATTTACTTTCGTGGAACCACAGACGTTTCTGGCTTGCCTTCTACTGCACGGTAGCCATTTCAACACTATCGTTGGGAATCTCTCGCTGTAGTACATTCAGTGCACGGTAACGGTATGTTACCTATCTGAAAAAACGTTTTGAACAACTCTCTCTTTAAAAAAAATTGAACTTTCTAGTGTTTTTGAAAAAAAATAAAACGGTTCGAGTTTTGCTAGGCAACAAATATTATTGAATATAATTTTCTTTTTATTTTAGTTAAGTGTTGAGTTAATGCAGCCAAACCATTATGTCTCAGAAATTTAGTAAAAAACAGCTGTAGCGTATTATTTATCTCTACTAATTAGACATTTTGTCCGTTTGAACTGGGCAGGATAGACCGCTAGACCTAGAGCTATGAAATGTTGCACAAACACACTACAGAGGTGGTGGGGGAATGTGTATTTCTTGACAATTCTTTAATCTTCATTAATTAAAGATTAAATGAATTTTGCATTTTTCCTTAATAACTTTGGAGAATATTAAACCCAGGAAATTATTTGTGTACCAATTAAAAAATTATCATTTCTATCATACCAATTTAATTGCCGTACAGTTTATTTCCTCTAATTTTAGCATCGTTTGCCTGAATTTATTATTTAAAATGTATAAACTGAGGAATGTTATCGTGCTGACCGTTTCCGCATACACATCATAAATTTACATCGATTGAACGGATTGCTCTGAAACCCCCCAAAAGGAAAAAATCTCAATGTATTTTC
Source organism: Araneus ventricosus (assembly GCA_013235015.1). Taxonomy (NCBI): domain Eukaryota; kingdom Metazoa; phylum Arthropoda; class Arachnida; order Araneae; family Araneidae; genus Araneus; species Araneus ventricosus. Next base: position 20,460 of record BGPR01019708.1, read on the forward strand.
TCGATCTTGCAAGTGATAATTTCAATTCTAATTTTCGTCTACCAGCCCGGATATAAAATGCCAAGCTTTTAATTAATAGCGTTGGCGACAGCGGAGCAACGATGTGCTACAAAAGATGAAAAAATTTTATATAAAAAAATTTTGCATTAAAATAGTGGTAAAACTTTAATAAATGTGTCTATGCACATCTAAAATCTATCTTTAGAACATGAATACAGATGTGAATGCTACCAAAGCAGGTCGGATCAAGCAACACTTATAATTATTCATTACATTAGAAAAATGCCAGTCCTTCAAATCAGACTTATACGAGCTGTAAGTAAAGAATAATTGAGCTCTATTGAATTGATGGAATATTCATTTATTGAATGCAATGTAGTTCCCTTCTATTGCAGGTGATCATTTTGTAATTGACAGTTTAGGAATAGAAATTGAACGAATATGACAAAAATAAGGTGACCAACTTTTTAAATTGAAAGGGAGGACACATATGAATTGAAAAAAATATTCAAAAAATAATAGAAACATATTGTTCATTTCAACATTAATACAGAATGCACTATGATTTGATAAATGTGTAACATAAACAATTGTAATATTTACAATTGTAATTATATTTACATACCTATTAATTGTTATTATGAGTACTTTTCAATTGAATGAATATTTTTCACAATGTATCAACTTCAAACAATATCCTGGAATATTGAAAAAGTATTATATTTGATATTGTATTTTGCGGCAAATGTTGCAGCTAAGGTATAAACCTTCAGTCTTGGTTTTATACAGATCCAAAACTCATTAGCAATTTAAAAAACGCTTTCAACCATTGCATTAGTTCCAGGTCAACACAACGTAAATTCAAAAAGACTAAAAAAAAAATTCACACATGGAATATGTTAATTTTGGAATATGCTAAATATTTTCAAACATCTTTTATCCATTTCTACGTGTTTATTTTCACATTGCATAAATTTTCAGAATTTAAATATTCATTCAAACTTCTAATTTCATATATCGTAAAGGGGGACATGTAGGAGGACACTTTTCGAAAGAGGTCACTTTATCAATTCAAATTTGGTAGCATTTAAGGGTTGAAATGAAAACTTAGGATTAACACATTAAGGGAAAAATCGCCAAAAAGTTTCAACTTTTTTTGTCCACATTTTTGTTAAAGGGTCACAATAAGAAAAACTTACCTATACCACATTTGGCGGGAAATTGAATGTATGAATGAAATGAAAATATAGTAATTAAAATAGTTATTAAACGAATTTGTATTAAATTATAAAGTCAGTTTGGTTTTTCTATCCAAGTACGATTAAGCATCAATATAACATATTCTGATTTATTCGTCACATAATATGAAAAACAAAATTACCCTCTCAAACTCTACTGAAGGGAAACCTTATTTTAATCTATAGATATTGTTTCAAAAAATTTGGAAGACATTTTAAGAGGTGTAAAAGCACACCTAAATTTATATTATATTGATCAGAACTCAAACGTCGAAATGCTAGAGGGTGTTTCGCAGTCGGAGAGGCCACAAAAATCTCATTTAACAAAAACCTTAACTCCAGGCCATGTGTAAAACCTCATCTATAACGGAAGTCTTACAGATTCTTATGAGGATTTTGTTGCCAGGATTTGTGTAGCTGAGGATAATTACTAACTGACGGTTAACTAACGACTAACCACCTCTGTATATTGCCTTTTTCAAAGCTTTTAGTGTTTTTTATAGAGGCCAATCGGAAACACTTGGTTGCAAAATAATTATGGGGTTTCACTTCTGACCAGGCATTATGTGACATTCTTAGTTGAGAGTCTGGGAGAAAGTCAATGGCCTAATTATTTTTTTCTATAATCTTTGCATCACATGTCAGAGGTAAACTATCTAAAGTAACAATTTTAACATTTGACAGTAGAGTAAAAAAAGTTCCAGAACGCAGTGTATTACAATGCAAAGTTAATTGTTTTAGACCAGTTACCTTTTGTTCTTTTCGACCTACAGTTGCGACACTTTGCTCATCCGAAGAATGCAAATACAATAAAAACATCAAAATTTGCGAAACTGAACCCAAGAAAGATTTCCTCTGAGTTACGGATATATTATACAGAACTATATTCCATGATGTATCACTGAACGGATTGCCCCTATCGTAAAATTCATTCTTTCACACTGACGCCCATTGAACGTTTTCAATTAAGTTAGAAGAATAATTTCCTCATATAAAAAAAATGTTTCAGAGCAATATCAGTTAAGGAGAAGCTAATGAAAGGTACCTAAGAATCCTTTGTTTGGATTGCTTTAATAATTCTCATCTTTTGGCACTGCGTTAAAAATCTTTCTCAAAATTGATAAATTGAATTTATTTTAAGAGTTCTCAAATTTCTTTGAAGGCACATTTGAGACATCATTGTTTTTTCTGTGCGAAGACAGGTTTAGTCAGCTAAGTAATTTTCTTAAGTCGTGTGTATTCTTTAGTTTAGTTATATTCTGACTTGATTGTGAATGCAAAAATCAAATTAAGCAGTGGAGAAACTTTTTTATTTTCTCATATAAAAGAGAAAGTGTCAAAAATTCGACCTCCCGCTTTTCATGGCTCTCGAAGCTTTAGACCTCCTGGAGATGAAAATTTTTTTTATATTTCTGTTGGATGTGTGTCGCGGTGAACACTATGATTGAAAAACAGAAAGAACTAGTTGAATGAAATTTTGTATGTCGTGTTAACACCAAAATTATGGACCTGTATCAAATGTGGGGCGAAATCGACCCAAAGAAAATCTGTCTCTCTATCTGCCTGTCTGCATTAGAACATTATAACTCAAAAACGTTACAAGAACGTACAAGATAAATCAATAGAAATTTGGTATGTGGCCTTGAAGTTAAAATTGTTGATTTGTACGAAATTTTTACTCTTTTCCTAAAAATGTTTATTTTTCCTTCACTATAGGACGAAGGTAAACGCAGAGCAAGACATAATATGCTTCTATACAGGGTTGTCAGAAATTAATGAACTCATTTCAAAAATTATTGAAAGAAACCCTATGAATCAATTTCATTTGTCTTTAAATGAGAGAGCAGCACAAAAAGATTTTTAGGTAGTCTCTGTTCTGGTACTCTTATTATATGCAGGCGTAGCTCCAGTGGGGCCCATGTTCGGGAGACTGTGACACTCCACGTCAGGGAAATATTTTGTATGGCGCTCATGCAAAGAGGTGTTCAACTAGTAGATAAATAAAGATCTGGCGAAAATTTTAGACCAACTTTATCACACCCCTCCTCCCGTGCAGCAGATTGTGGCCATGTCGGCCAGACCGTACACCCCCTCTTCGGGCGGACTCTTACGTCAATCCTGATTACCTGGGCAATGATTTTCTGCCGAATATTTTTTGTATTTTTCTAAAAACAATAAAATAGAACAAAAGCAATTCAGATCTTGCAATGATTATTTCTTTCTGAATTTTAACTGTAATCAACTGGAATTTTTATATAAGTTGTTATATATATCTGGCTTTGGGATTATTAAAAAAATTATGCTACGTGTCGCACATGCGCAATAAAAATTATTTTGTGCAAATTTTTCTCTAATATGCAGCGCATTTACTTCAAAATTTAATACAATAATTCTGTAACATATTGTCGAGTATTCTGTAAATATCGCATAATTTGAATGAAAACTCTGCATGTTATAAGCAAAACACAGGAAGAAAAATTTTGGAGTTTTTAAAGAAACTTTCATATCTTCCCGGATATTTAACAAAATTCATGTAAGCAATGGGCATAGTTGAAAAAAACATTAATGCAGGTTTAAAATCATAAACAGCTATCTGTGAAATGGGATCAACCCAAAACGTTTATTTTTAATTCGACACTTTCTGATCGGTCCTCTAAATGCCTTCTTCACCAAATCTTTACTGTAAAATGTGAGCTCCGACTACTGTATGTCCCACGATCCTCCACAACTGATAGCAAACCTCTGTATCCATATTAACTCCAATTTTACTCAACTGATGAATTATGCTTAACGTATGCCCCGTATAAGTTCAACATAATTTTTTTATTATATCTAATAAATAGGTGTTGCCTTGGAAAATTTCAAATGCCATGCGAATTCCTTTTCGAAATTTTTAACATAAAATATTTTTATTGACTTTTTTTCCTTTAAAATGGCACTTTTAATCTCCATACATCAAGAACGAGCCGGAATAAGATGTGATTTTTAGCGGTGAAGAGGAAGCTGTATTGTGCAGTTTTTGTCTTAAAATGAGTGAAAAATATTCATATTGGTTATTAAGAACATAAAAGTGTGAATTAAAATAGATGAAAAAAATTCTAAAACATTGAAAATTAATCCTCACTTTCTCGTCTACGATAGTATTGTATTCCTCCAAAAATTGGATATCGAGATTTTGACGAATCTCCTAGTATTAAACTAGATATTCACGAGGGTAGCTATACAGTTTGTTTCGATCGCTTTGCAGGAGACAGTTCCAATTATCAGTTCAACCATTTAGATGGGTAATTCTTTTCCAATGGGAATTTTCCAAAGCCCACTACCGGTCATCCCGACCCGCGCCTACTGCCCTTCATAACTAGACCCGTTCCCCCTCCCAAACGTGTGTTTATCGCTTTCGTGAGAGAGGCTCGCTCCCCTTTTCGAGGATCGTATATCAATTTTATAACCGAATGCGCTAAATTGAAAACGAACGACGTTGGTTTTTCAAACTTTTCGACCAAACTTAAAAACTTTTCTACCACCCATTAAAAATACAGAAAATTCACAAAATAAACAAAAACGACGATAAAACCGAAATGAAAGGAAGTTGAGGATATCGACTTATAAGCAAAAACAGAAAGTATCTCAGTTTGGAAATACATTCAAAACCAAATTCCTTTTCGAACAGACCTTCTGACATGATGGGCATTCAGACCGTACTTTCTACAGTACCTGATGAAGCCATCATCAAGATCATTTCTTTTAATGAGATCAATTTTTTCGCCATACGTTGGACATTTCTTTCGGAGGTATCGGCTCAAACCTCAAAACAAGAAAAAATATAATCGCCTTTTTCCATGATCCTTCAAGTGATAACTGCAAATCTAATTTTAGATTACCAGCCCGGATATAAAATTCCAAACTTTAAAAAATACCTTTGACACAAGCTCTTGTTAAGTAATATTTGGAAAGTTCAAAATAATATTATATTTGTACTAAAGAAGTGGTAAAACTGTAAAAAATACGCCTTCGTACATCTAAAATCTATATTTGGAAAATTAATACAAATGTAAATCATTCTAAGGAAAATCGGTTAAAGCAATACTTACTAAATTACTTGGTAAGAAAATTGTCAGTTTTTATAATCAGCCTCATACCAGCGTTAAGTCTAGAATAATTGCGCTCTTTTCAATTGATGGAATGTTCATTTATTATGTGCAATGCAGTTTACTTTTATTACAAAGACCACCGTTCTTTCGTCAGCACCAGATGAAGCCATCATCAAGATAATGCCTTTCAATGAGCTCCATTTTCCCCCCATACGTTGGACATACATACTCTTTCGCAATCAAATTCATTTTCATGAAGAAGTAGATGACATCTGTCTTTGGCCCTTTTTTCAATCCATACAAAAAAAACCCAAATCATAGAAGCCAGCTTGAAATTCGGCTGCGAGGTGAACACCACGGAAGGACATATCAGATTTTAGAAAAAAACGTGGAGAAGCCAAATAGGAACAAAATGGCTAACTAAGGCAACCATGAAAGACAACAGACGACGATCGCATGGAAAAGACAGACATCCGTGAGATTCAACGGCAGAGGAGCAAAGAGAGGATCGACAAGTTCACGGGATTTTCCTACGGAGAACCGCGAACATTCAAAATACGGATGAAGGATCGTTAGTAAGGTGGCCAACCTTTTTCTAATGAAAAGGAAGGCACAAATAAATTGAAGAAAAGATATCGTAAATCAAAGAAATATTTTATTCATTGCAACAATAATACAGAATACACTATAATATGATAAATGTATAATAAAAACATGCAGAAGAACACTTTTCGAGCAATAACAGAGCTTACGAAAAGAAGGGATCCTCTCTTAATGAAGATGGTTGATCACAGTATAAAAAATGCAAGAAAAAGCAGAAATATTGCAGAAGACGACAGTTTTCACTGGAATTGCGAAACAAAACAATTTTATACATTTTATGCCCAATCGGAAGATATTTAACAAATTTTTTGTTGGAAAATTTTCGCTCATTTAATACATGATTTAAAAAAATTTAGAAATTCACATTGAACTTGTTCTGTATTCGAGTCTCTGAAATCATTTGATAGGCTTCACACAATATAGACAGTTCCCAATATAATGTGCACACTTTGAAATTTGCATGTATTTCGAATTATCTCCCGAAAATCTGAATGGATTTTTTTAGAATTTCGAACTTGTACAGATTAGGATTGAACTATTGAACTCGTATTTTTCAGTGAAGATTAATCACGTGATAATTTAGGGGACCGACCAAAAATTCATTCCTTTTTCGAAATTTCGTCTCATCCTGTTTCAAAGAAAGCTGATTACGAGATGAAACTTTCATCAATGGTTAAGTTAGATGTGCAAAATATTTACATGAATTTTCGTAAACATCGCTACTTAATAAATATACCAAATTTTTCAGCATGGTTTTTTCTTATAACTTGCAGAGTTTTAAACCAAATTCTGTGAAACTTACGGAATACGTGACAATATATTAGTAATGCATTGTATTAAAATTGGAAGTAAATACTTTTATTATTAAAGGTACTTAAGTAGATGATTTTTTACTGCGCATGTACGAAATGTAGCGTTATTTTACTTTCATGACTTAGGAGCCAGATATATAGGGCAATTTATATAAAAATTCCAGTTCAATGCCATTAGTATTTAGAAAGATATCGGCATTGCAACTTGGTAAATGTCGGCACGCTCTAAGAGAAGATAAATGATGAGGTTGTAGTACAAATTAATATTTTTTAAACTTGAATCTTAGAATAGTAATCGTCGAACTGTAATTTAAAATTACAGTTCGTAATGTATTTAACTTATAAGTATATATGAGATTTCACGATAATAAGCTTTCATAAAATTCACTGTTACTGTTCCAAGATTCAAGTTCAAAAATTATCAATTTGTCTAAAACCCTCTCCGTTTAACTTCTCTTAGAATGTAGCGAAATTCACAAATTTGCAATGCAAATATCTTTCTAAATACTAATGGCATTGAACTGGAACTTTTATATAAGTTGCCCTATATATCTGGCTGTTAATTCATGAAAGTAAAACAACGCTACATTTTGAACATGCGCAGTAAAAATTCATTTACTAAAAATACTCATATTTCCTTTAAGATTCAAATTATTGACTCAAATTTAAATGCAATGCTTCTCTAACTCATTATTAATTATTCTGTTAATTGCAAACAATTTGGTTTTAAATTCTATAAGTTGTAAGAAAAAGACATGCGGAAAATTTTGTGATTTTTTAAGTAACCTTTATATCTTTCTGAATATTTGTGCTATGTTCAAGAAAATGCATGTAAATATTAGGCACATCCAACATAACCATTGTTTAAAGTTTCATCTCGGTATATGATTTCTTTAAAACTGGATGAGTCGAAATGTTTTTTGTCTTCTTCACTTTCTGGTCGGTCCTCTAAATGATCGAATCTTTACCGTTGAATGTGAGTTCAAGCCTAATCTTTACATGTTCGAAATTTTAAGAAAATCCATGCAGATTTTCGGGAGAAATTCGAGTAAATATGCAAATTTCATATTCTGCACATTATATTTACAACGCACTGGACAAAATAATCGCAAAAGGATATTTTTGCAAAACATTTCACAGAAATAGTAATTAATCCAATTGCACATTAATTCAACTCTGCAACCATATTAAAAGAGGTACAGTCAACCACAAAAATAATTAAGCGACAGTTCCTTTTCGAATGAAAGAAACATACATTATATCCTAAATCCACGTACAAATAATTAAGCGACGGTTCCTTTTCGAATGAAAAAAACATACATTACATCCTAAATCCACGTACTTTCACTACCTATAATTATTATTTTATATTAATGTAATCAACAGTCAGCATGCGACACAAAGAAAGACAACATTCATTTGAAAATTAATGAAATTTAATTACTTTAAAATATATTTACAACGGGAGTCCCACAGGCTCCAGATAACTGTCCCAGTATGGCTCGGAGAGGGCAGGCTCTCCGACTACGTCTATAAAAAAGGAGATAGAGAATTTTTTTATAAAGCACGGTAGCTAAAAAACGAAAGCCGGAAGTTGGCTGTTTTCCCTCGTTACATCCAATA
>BGPR01019709.1:0-28825 GCA_013235015.1 Araneus ventricosus
AACTTTTTAAATGAAAGCCAAAACTCAAAAAAGTACAATTATTGATACAAAACTTTAATAAAGTTTGCTTTTTACTAAATTTAAGAAGCAAACAGCTGTTTAATTTTGCAACTATAACTCAGGGGTGAAAACAGCAAAGATACAAAAAAGAGGAAAATTCATGAGAGTAGCTACATTTTTACGTGAATAGCGACATACATTAAGGAAGAGATAAGTAAACACTTATTAATGAATGATTTACTCATCATAAAATTATGAAACAAATATGGTCTTGCTTACAGCCATGTATGAATTTTTTCAATGACAAAATACTTATTTTTGACATTATAAAATCAATGTTTTACTTGCTTAAAATAGATGCAATTAATAAATAATGTTTTATAATATCAATTTTTATAAAATACATATAATAAACCTAAAATATATAAATCAGATTTTACTTTATAAAAGAAAAAGGCACAAAAAAGTCCTGCATAATTATCAGTTTACAAAATGTACAAAAAAGCAGATAATCGCGGATCCACGGAGGATTTTCACCCCTGATAACTGCACTGATTGCAATTAACTGATGCAACAACTGATGATTTTAAAAATATGCAATTTCTTTGCTCAAAGTTATAAAAATTATTTTTCATTAATTAAATATTTCAATCAATTACATAATATTTCACACAAAAGTACAAACTCACAAAAATGCATCCAATAAGTATGAATACAACTTAACATCTACAGAAATTTTGTATTTCAATCACAATATGCAATAACACGTTTCTTCAAACGTGAATATTGCAACAGAGATGCCAAAAGATAACTCAATTTGATAGCATACAGAAAAAACTACAAAATCTATTATTATACTAAGTTAAATAGTCCAGAATATAATGCTAATGTATTTAAAAAGGAATTGATATACTCGCATACAATTTGATTGTGAAAGCCTAAATTTGATCATCTGTGTAAAATAATATTTATAATGGAAGTGATTTAATTTCATTAAGTTAAACAGATGAAGCCTAAGAGATGTAAAAAAACTTTTATGTCATCAACAAGTGATGTGGCTGATTGAAGCTGTCTGTGTACTACTAACCTAAATTGTCTTTGATTCTAGTATCCTTTGAAGACCAACAGAAGAATAAAATAAGTTAAAAGCATACTAATCACATAAGGAATATGAAAATGAATCCAATGTTCCATAATAAAAAAAACCAATGAAGATTTCTATTCACAAAGATTAAAGTAAATACAGCTTTCAATCATACAGCTTTATAAGAAAAATAACTGTGATTGATACTGATCAAACAAAAGTTCTTGGAGCAATGCATTTTAAAATGAACTTACCAACCAATGCTAAAATAACTGTAAGTACAGGAGCCCCTGAAGTTGGAATAAAATTGCGTGGCCAGACTGCATCAAAGATATTAGCTGCAAAAGAATCTTAATGTAAATATATTGTTAGAACAATAAATCAATAACATATTTTTTCAAAATATGTTTATAGAACAATTTAAGATGTACACTACTATAAAAAAATGACAGTGAAAGTTTTATGAGAAAAAAATTTTCATAGAATTATTCTGTTCATTCTTAAAACAATATTCCATTTTTAAGCAGAAAACGTGGGAGTAAAAATATAAAGTAAATTAAATCTTTCTGTCAACATCAAAAGAAAACAATATTCTAGAGTAAAAGATGCTACTATAGCAATCACCAGAAATGAAAAAAAAAACATTAACACAGAAATTGCAAAAGGTAACAAGTACTGTGACAAAAAAATGAATGTGATCTTATCAAGCAGTTTTAAAAAAAAGGGATTTCCTAAAATACAAATCTACGTTATCTTACGGAACACTACCCATTGGGATGTTAAACTTTACTAAAAGAACTCATTTTAGCAGCATACTAAAAATGACATTACATTAAAATTCATAAAATAAAAAAATTAAAGTTTATGCCATCATGTGATTAAGAAATGGAAATCTATCAAGACTTTTACCAAAGGAAATAAATTTATATTTCCTTTATATATTTTTGTTTTTGTTCTCATATATTTGGTTTACCATGCAAAAAATGCTAAGCGAAATTCCTTTTCAGAACATTCTTAAGTTTAAAATAATGAAAATAAATATGCAAAGACATTAGAGAGAGAATTATTAATTAATAATTCTCTCTCTCATTAATCATTTTCACTGGTTAAATTGACGTAGAAAAATATGTATTTTTTGGTTTGTTTGCTTTGCTTTTTTCTCCTTTACTGTTGAAAATACAGACAGTACAATTGCATATTGAAATATACCTAAGCTAATTAGCATACAAAAAATAAAACATTTCCATTTGAAAATCTTCAATAAACTCACAGCCAAAATTTCATAAAATAGAAAATTTTCTAGCAATAAACTTTTTCCAACATTTATTATACTATTTTCAATTACATAAAAAGAAATTAAAACTGTAGATAGTCAATATAATCAGACTTATTTGCATTTTCAGAAGCATCTATTTAGATCATAGGTGTATGAACAAATGAATTTGTTTTGCACAAACACTTCCATTGATATTTATCAGGTTTCAGACCAATTGGAATGAATCTCTGCAAATACAAACTCAAACCCTCCTTTCACGTAACATTGCATTTTGGAAGCACAATTTCAGTTAAACATGCTTGAACAAAAGCTGAAGAGCTTTTACTTACATAGCACTTAAATTCCAATTTAATACAATCAAGCAAATGCAAATGTGAAAAATAAATGATAAAAAAAATCATACATTGAGAATTTGTCTCTATGCCCTTTCTGTTTAATTTTATCAAGTTTTAAGATAGAAAAATAAGCAAACTCTTCAACAAGCTACAAGCATGAAATCGATGACAAGGAAAAAGTGGCAAACAGACAGGGGATAGAAAAAGAAACACTCATTTTATATTGTCAGGTCAGTTCTTGAACAGGAACAAAATAAACACATATACATATACTAAAGATAAATGCAATCTATTTCAAAAATCATGAAAACTATTATGGAATAAAAATTTGGCATGATTTCAAATAATTCAGAAAGCCATTAGGATACCTAACACATACATATTTTCAAATTATTGCATTAACAATGCTAAAAATATAATTTTAAAATTCAGTTTTAATTCATTATAATTCATCACATCGGTTCATAAAGTCACATACATGCTTTCGTTTTCCCACATTCTTTTTTTTAAATAATGGCTAGAATTAGCTTGTTTGTAAGGATTTAAGTTTTGGAAATTGCTGTTTATATTTTTGAGGCAACAATTGAAAATTCAATATGACCAGCTAGACATTTCAATGTAGGCAATGGCCTTTCACTAACACTTTAAGTATTAAATTAAAACATGAAGTATGCATGTCAACATATGTTGGAAATGAGGACCTGTCAACAGGAAAAGAGCCGTTTATGGAATACAAAGAATTTCGGCATGCTATCCAGACATTCAATAAATTACTCCTAAAATCTTTAACAGCAGGTTCTTGAGAGGGATTTTTTTTTTTAAATCCAAAAGCTTCTTCACCTGTGCTCATGTTCAATGAGAATTTTAAAAATTCTCAGTTTATGCAACATATAAGCTACAAATGTGTAGGATGCTCTAAATTCTATCATAATATCACTGGTATAACTACTCGCTAATGATATATTTATTCTAAAAGAAAATTGCAAAATATAGTGAGTCTAATTATATGATAGTGAATTATTCTACATTTCGTAAGTCTGGAAAATCTGCATTTGAGAAATTAAAAAGGCTTGAATTCCACCTATATCTAGACCACAATCACTCTTGACACACCAAGAAATATATTAAAAATAACCAATCGGAGAAGCACAGAAACATCAGCACAGGCAAAAGAAGGAGCACATCAAACAGGAAGAAGAAAGGAGAAGCAATGGATAAAGGAAACTTATTTCGCACATATAGACCAATGGTTCTGAATAGGGATGAAACAAGCTCCCATACATTCATCAAACAGCCAATCAGAGAATTAAAAAAAAAAGGCAGAAGATAGGGAGGGAGCATCACAGGAAGAAACAAATATAACACCAAATGAATGTTTACTTAAAAGTGTAGTGTCTAACTTTAAAAATAAATAATATCACTTTATATATATTTATTGCTCAATTTCCAAGTGAAATATGTTTTCGAATGGCACTATTTAAATCCACAGGGCATTCTCACAAAACCAATACACTGAGTAAATCCAGACCCAAATTCATATCTTATTGTCTGTCATGCCAATATTTCCTTTCATAATGGGACAGAGAAATTTAAGATGCTCTGAGTAAACTGTAGTGGCGTAGCTAGAGGGTGCCATCATAAAAGTACCACCTAGGACGGTTCATCCCAGATGGTACTTTTATAGGGGCGGCAAAATCAGACATGCAGAAAAACAATTTTATAATTAAGAAAAGCAGCAACATTAACTCAATCATGTGAACATAAAAAAAATAACTAATGCAATTATTTGTATTTTTCACCTTTGGTTGGTAAATTGCCGATATGTGAAAGAAAGACCGCTGCTGGGTGCGCGATTTCACAACCTATCGGCAGAGATCGAGGGTGTCAAAGAATGAATTATGTTACTGATAAGATGATTTTTCAACCTGGAATTCAGTTTTTTACTTTGAGGTTTATGTGCCCTGTGTGACTTGTAAGGGAAGGGTGGCATCTTGCATGTTCGCCCCAAGTGGCAAAAATTACGGCTACACCACTGGTAAACTTCCATATAGATTTATCATCCATCAGAACCAAAGTATGATGATTTATTGGGGGTCTGATTGAAGTAATTAAATCAATAACCCATCAACGCCCAAATGAATTTAAAGCATAGATTTCAATAAATTTCTATTAAATTTTGTTTAAAACAACCAAGACTAAGTTAACTGTGAAGTAAAATTAAATTCGGAGAAAAAAAATTCTTTTTTTAAAGAAAAAAATAAATAATCGAAAAAATTATTTTTAAAAACTTTGTTTGCATATATATTAGACTTTTAAATATAGTAAAATTTCAAAACATAAAAATCAATTTCTAATTCCCTGCATTACTTCAAAAATAAACAAAATCAAAAAATTTCAAAATGGCAACACTTTGACTTCAAAATCTGGCTAACTGGAGGTATATGCCTGTTGAAAACTGTTTTGGAGTTTGGAAATAACTATTGACTTCATAGACAAAGCAAAAAAGAAACAATGGAATGCATTCAGTTCTGCCACAGACCCATAAATAGGATGTTGTCCTATAAATAGGATGCTGGGCGTTAATGGGTTAATTTGTTTTTGGAATAAATTCATTACTATATGAAAGATTTCTAAATCTAAATATTTGAAACAATTAAAGTATAATTATAAGAGTGAATGCATTAAAGTATAACAATAGAGTATTATACAAGATGCATACATCGTCTTTCCAAGGATGACAAAATATGATGCATCCAGTATCCTGAAAATGAAAAAAATAATCCAGAGTCAACTCGGAATTTGTACAAAGTATAAGTTTTAAACATACTCTAAGAAAACAAGCAAGTCAAACTCAAAAGCTAGAGTGGGCCTTACAACCAAGGATTAAATTTAAGTGGGTAGTAATCAGAAAGAAAAATACTTCAGATTCCAAAGAAATATAGGTTTGAATTTGAAAGGTACAATATATACAAAAAAAGAACATGCACAAAAGTAAATTCATTACTGTCTAACCTAACACCAGACTATCTCTTCACTTCTATCGGTACTTAAGTATTAACGCCACTGAGGCTACAGATTTGGCGGTTTTTGTACTTACGTATTAACGCCAATTTGGCGGTTTTTAAGTGCCGCCAATTTGGCGGTTTTTGTAAACAAGATTGCTCTTTATTGGCGCATTACCGCCAATCTGTAGCCTCGGTGGGTTAATACGTAAGTACCCTTCTATCATCTTCCCTCCACCAGAAAAAATATTGTTCACGGCAATTCTTTAAAAATAGATCCGAGGTGAATGTCTACCTCGGGTCCTTTCAATAAGCTTATGGAGAAAAAAAATCTAAGCAACTACTTTCACTAACTCATTTACAAACTTTCAAGAAATTTCAAACATACTGATAAATATGTGCTGCATTACAGGTACTCCAATTTCATCTCCTTTTTTTTCCAAATGAATTTTGATTGCATGTATTTGAATCTGGTTAAGTAATTATTCCATATATACTTACAAAAATGAGAAAACATAAGAAGCAGTTACCCAAGAATTCAAAATTCATCTTTTCACCTTCAGTTTTCAAGCTTATTATTCATTTTACAGAATAGGGTCAGGTGGGGTAAAATGGGTCACTTTTTAGCTATTTTCACATTCAAAGTTTCACAGCAATAAAATCATAAAATTTTCCTGTTTTCTTTCAATTGCATCTTGACATTACATTCCTTCAGGACATTTTTATGTAATTTTAACAATTATTTTTATAAATTAATTAAACTTAGCTTGAATAGCTTTGACTCATTTTACCCCGGGGTAAAATGGGTCATAAATGCAAAATGATGCTTAAAGAATACATTTATTAGGAAATACATTAAAATAAAAATGTGGTCTGTTACATATTCTGCTAAACAATACAATATTCAAATTTTAAAGCAGTATTGTTCACGGTTATTGCAAAATGGCTCTTCTAAAACTTTTACAACATCAGTCTTTTCTACTCTATCAATGTCCTCTTTTTCAGGAAAAACATAAAAATCGCCTATTCTTGATTTGTTCACATACTTCACATGTATATCTGCACCATCAATATGTGATTTGACCACCAAATCTTTTCATAGACTTTTTCCTTTATATTCAATAACTACCCATTTTCCAGAAAAAAGTTCACTTATATTCTTGACCATCTTGCAATTAGATCAATTTGTTGTGGAGTGAGATTTTTTCCTGTTCATGTTTTAACTGTGGCAATTCGAAGTTCATATTTTTCTTTTTCAGTCATTCCAATTGTTCTTCACGAAGACGTTCAATTACATCGGGTTCTGTCATTACTTCTCCAGCTCCGTGTTAGACTCTTTCTTTTCTTTTAGAATTAGTAATAGCAGCTTTAGTGGCACTTGATTGTACAAGTGATAGAGTTGTTAAATTAACATTGCTTAAATTTAACACTGTTTATATGTAACAATTTAAAATTAAATGTATAGTTTAAATTTAACAAAATTTACTGCAGTAGACCTATACAAAAAAAAAATCAGCTAAGCCTAACTATGACCCATTTTACCCCATCTAAAACAGATTTAAATAAAAAAGAAAATATTTAATATTTTTCTTATTTGATTGGCTTGATATGTTTTCCAAAGCTTCTTTTATGAGAAAATACTTCAAATTTGCACTGTTATTTATTAAAATATAGGGATTTTCAAAAGTTAGTAAACCATGTGTTTTGCACACCACCATCCACAACTTCTAAACAATTCTTCTTCTGTTGGCATATTCGTGAAACTAACTTTTTTGAAAATGGGAAATGTTGCCAACATATTGATAAATAATATTACAACTATTAGTTTTAAAAAATCAATTTCAATTTTATTTACATTGAGTTATTTATAAAATGACCCATTTTACCCTGCCTGACCCTACTGTTTCCTCTAAACTTGGGAAATGATTTTACATAGATTTAAAAAATTAAACTACAGAAATTTGGAATTAAACTTTTTATTGTATACTGCAATAACTGGCTGGGACACAAAAATATTTGTTGCAAGACATCTATGAGTTTGATATAAAAAAGAAAGTTAAACATACAAATATACTAAGTTTACTGCCTATATATTGATTTTACTCTTGAATATACTAAGCTATTTTCAACTGAAAGCCAATAGGGGAAGGGGGAGGCAAATGGTATAAAATTTCTTTTAATCATAGCTGTCCGACAGCATCATGATCTAAAACACTAAATTCGTCAGACTCTTCAATACTTATCTATCCACAACTACAAATAAAAAAAAAAAAACTTATATTAATAAGGAACAAAAATTTTTGTTGAGAATATAAATTTTAAGTACTGAGAATAAAATTAATTTTACAAAAAAAGTTTCATAAGAAACTGGGATCAACCTCTGTTTTAAATGAGACTAGTGGACAAATATCAATTTCATAAATTGTAGTAGATAGTTGGATGTATTTTAAATAAATAATTGTAATCTGAAATAAACAGTTTGAGTTGTAAAAGTAAGGCATTCTATGTCATTTAGAGGCTAAGACAGAAAACCCAAAATAAATTATATAATTTTTTTTCACAAATGCAAACAACTGAAAAGAGTGTGTAAAATAAGCACATTTCTTCTTTCATTTTAGTAACATTTCTTATTTCATTTAAGTGCATTCTCTGCCCAAAAAAGTTTGTAATGAATGACATTTTTTTTTTTTTTTTTTTTTTGGAAAAAATTACCATTTTTAGCACTTTTACAGGTTTAAGTTTCAGATACCTTTCTAACATAAAGAAGTGAACAATAATTTTGTGAAAGTGAAATTTACTATTATGCTTCGATTCCTATATAAATGTATATTTACTAATAGTGCCTTAAGCAGCAAGTTAAATGTCAGACACTCTGAAACCCCAACATACCAATCACATTACAAAATACTAAACTTGATGTGGTTACAGATTAAACAATATTTTTAAAAAAAAGAGTTGAATAAAGACTTGCTGCATAATTTATATTTTTAGTCATCTTTAAACATAATACATCAAGGAACTGCGAGATATGTCAACGAAAAGAAAGAATAGCAACAACAAAAGAAGGAAACAACCAAAACATTAATGAGAACAAAAGCAAAGTTCCGATAATCGCCAAAAATGCAAATAGAGGAATTTGACAAGCAACATGGACCAGAATACATTTTATGCAAAATAAGGAAAACTATATAAAAATAATATAACTACAATAAAGAGAAAGGTGCAAGGTATCCATGTTGTTATATTTAACAGCAACACAAAATGCTTACAGGTATCTTTTTCTACCAAGATTATGCTACAGAGTTTGAGAAACTTTGTATGGATGGATCAAAGTTTATAGTACAAAAGTTTTAGTTACAAATATATAACTATACAGAATAATTTTCCTAATTTAATTTTTAATAAATTCACATAACTAAAAATTTTGTATTTATTTATGCATCTTATTGATCTGATAAAATATTACATTTTTTTTTAAAAAATGTGCACGACTAATAAAAATGCATAGTTTTTTATGTAAATAATCTTAACTGCACTTCAGAGGCACGTCATTTTAACAATTAAGAATACCAAAACTAAACTCACCAACTACAATGAATATTTGATGATGAGAGTGTCGTAACAATGTTGAAATTGTCAGAGTCTAGAAAATAATACATTTATACATAACACATTTCACACTTAATTAGAACAAACTCTTAATTAGCACAAAGGTATTCAATATCTTGAAAAAAGTAAATATTCATAAAAATGCATCATTTGGAAAATATTTAATTTGAGGAGGGATATGGATAATACTTTATCAAATGAAAAGTTAAACTGTTGTTTTCTTTCTACGTATACTCTGAGATGATGTGCAAAAGAAAGAAATTGAACATCCATTAAAGAGCCAAGATGGTTTCAAATTTTACAGAAATCCTCCTCCATCCGCTTTAAGGTAATTTTAGAGTAAACTGGATACAATCAAATTGTAATTATATTAAACAGTTACTAAATAAATCTCATGCCTAAAATGTTTCATTTCAATACAGTAAAACCCTGGTTAACCGAAACCCGAGCTATCTGAAATGCCTCTAAAATCGCAAATCCAAAAATCACATACTGTACTGCACAGAAATAATTGAGAAGGCGAGACTTTTCTACAACAAAATCCCCACTTTTTTCTTTTGAGCTTCCCCAAGAAGGTCACTGATTAATTTTAGAATGCTAAAATTAAAATTAATGGATATTAACAATATTAATTACAATATTGTTTACCTGCGCTTATCAGGCACATTGCGCCCGAAAATGCCGGTGCAAATATTGTGCCTGACGGAGGGTTAACTTTAATAAAGAATATAGGTGTAGCCTACAAAGAGAGTTTTGAATTCGTTTTACACTCAAAACATTTCAGAATTACATACTGCAGTTAGATACAAAATAGTAACAGATATTCATGGCTTAAACAGAAAAAAAAAATTGTTTTCCAAAATGCCTTCCCCCCTTTTAGTTCAGTTACCCAAGGTTATACTGTAATACTTTTTGCAATTTTTACCACATTCTCTACATTAATAATTTATATAAACCAGCGGGAGTGGCCTCCCCAAAATTTTCTCGCATACGATCAGTAATATGGGGTGGGTAAACACCCAGTGAGTAGGTAAATATTATTGGGGTATTTATTCAATTCTGGTTATTTTGAGAAAAAAATTATAAATTGTGATTTACAATGAAACATAAAATTCATGAATTCCAAAAACTTAATATTTTGCAAAACAAATTGCGTATGTTCTCATTTTTTACGTGCACTGAGGTACCACAACTTTATTTAACGTTTTTGAGAACGAAATCTTACTACTGATATCACGCAAGATTTCACCATACCTTCCATCTGGAGAATGTCAGAACGAAGTTGCGGTTCAGTGGGTGGGTTGCCATAATTTCCGAAGCAAGTGTTTGCGGCTCGCTACAATTTCCTATGTAGACTGCCAAGGTCAAATGCCAACCACACTAACTTGAGCTCGCAAACACACAGTCGCAATGTGCATTTCAAACCAAATAATAAATTTGAAGACCTGTTTGACAGATTTGGCCCAAAATTTTATACGGACCTACATTCATGATGATAAAACTGTGTACCAAATTTTATCCATCTAGCTATTCAAGTTTTTGAGTTATAGTGTTCACATGACCGCGGACATGCAGACAGACAGACTTCCCGCTGACAGATTTTGTCCAAAATTTGATAGAAATATAAAAATTATATTTAAAGACCACATACCAAATTTCATCCCCATAGCTCTAATAGTTTTCAAGTTATCGTGTTCACAGACAGACATGATTCGAAAATTTTTTTTTGGACTCAGGGAGGTCTAAAACGTGGAGTATTCGTCAAAATCTCGAGTTCGAATTTTTTGACGATTACAATACTTTCTCTTTGTACACTTTGTATACGAGAAAGTAAAAAATAAAGGAATTATGTAATAATTTAGAATAGTTCTGTTTGCATCACATATACTGCACAAAATCTAACTTAATATTTTAACTTTATTGAACTCCATTCTGATGTATTTTAAAGCTCGCAAAATGTGGCTTTTCTAGTTCAAATATTCAATATTGCTGAAAAAATATACTGTGAACATCAATTGGACCTTGTACCTAAATGTTATCGACTTTAAATTTCAAATATCATTTCTTTGCTTTAAAGTGATATTTGTCTTTAACTTTTTACAAATTATTATTATTTTACTTTAAACTACTAAACACATACAGTTATAAATTTAGCTTTTGGTAATTAAGAAAATACTATAGTTGAAAATGCTCAATACAAAATCGATAAATCCTTGATTTTATTAAGAAATTTTCAAAATTGTATTTTTTACACATGCCAACACTGGAGCTCAAGATATTTCTCTATGAGTTCCCAAGTAATTTTCTACAAAATGTATTGAATCTGCAACTGTAACACATTTTCAAATTCTTTTAGCAAAAGAGAAAAAAAAAAGGTACACCTGATGCATTGATTCATTAATCTGAATGAAGAGACCCACACTTACAATGAAATGTGCCTTACAGTTAATTTTTTTTTTTTTAATTCTTTGAGAGAAAATTTCTGTTTTCTAGATCAAGAAATTAGAAAAATAAGATTTTGGTGAAATATCAAAATTCAGTTTAATATTTAGTTTTTCTGGTACTTACGTATTAACGCCACCGAAGCTACAGATTTGGCGGTTTTTAAGTGCCGCCAACGCCACCGCAGCTACAGATTTGGCGGTTTTTAAGTGCCGCCAATTTGGCAGTTTTTGTACTTATGTATTAACGCCAATTTGGCGGTTTTTAAGTGCCGCCAATTTGGCAGTTTTTGTACTTATGTATTAACGCCAATTTGGCGGTTTTTAAGTGCCGCCAATTTGGCGGTTTTTGTAAACAAGATTTATCTTTATTGGCGCATTACCGCCAATCTGTAGCCTCGGTGGCATTAATATGCAAGTACCATTTTTCTCTTAAATATAAGATGATCTTCACAAATTAGCATTTCATTTGTTATTTTGTAAAGAAAAATCTAAAATTTTTCCTTGGCCCAAAATTGTTAGCAGATTTTTTCACACTGAAACTATTTGATGCCTTTTAACAGAAAATCTTGACTTTTTTTTTTTTTTTTTTGTGACCACAATGCATGACCTTATATAATATAGTCATCATTACAAGTTGACAAGTCAACGGCATAATTTTAATACACATTTCTAATAATCATGCTGGCTAAATGACAATCATAAAGATGTATATATATAAAGAAATATCAGCAGCAACTTACAAAAACAATCATTACAAATCCAGCAGTTAAAAATGACTTTTCATTTGTCCAGTTATTAATAAATATATATTCAATTTCCATCACTACATTTCGTACAAAACCTAAAAAAAATATATATAACTATAAAGCCAGATTCATTTCATACTGAAAACAATTATTAAAGAGAATCAATTAATGCAGCTAGTTTTTTAAACATTCATCGGTTATAAAGTTTACTTTAGTTATATTAAAAACCCGTTTTGAAGTAACCCAAGGGCTGTTATGGGATGCACCTCATAATTCTGAACCACACTCAGATGACAAGGATGACACCTGAGCTGGCACACACCCCATCCCAACCTCCACATCACACCAGCGGGAGGACATCTGGCCCCCTACGTGTGATTTGACGTGCTCCAGCCCCAAAGTTGAGATCTTACCATTAGACCACTGCAGCCCCCCCCCTCATCAGTTATAAAATATCCTAGAATAATTTGCTAATTTTATATATACTACTTGAAATAAAAGACAAGAAATTATGCTTATAAATGCAATTAATATTATTTCTCAAAAATTAAATTTCAAAGAATTTTGTGGTCTATTGTGACCATTGTATAGTAGAGCATTTCAAAATAAAAACATGTCTTTTTTTTTTTAATATTGTTACAAAGCTATAAAGTCGTTTCCCTGAGATGCTAGACTTGGCGACCATTTGGGCGACAAATTTGGTGACTTGGCGGCAAAGTTGGCGACAAGGGAATTTTCTAGAAGGACCTCAAACTTTCCACCTATTTCTACTGGTTTCATGAACTTTCTAGAGATTACGTCACTTCCTACTTAATGAAGTCACTTCCTGTTGAAAAGTATAAAGGCAAGCTCTCAAGCCAAGAAGAGTCAGTTGGATTTTGATCAGCAAGCAAGCTGGTGAGCTAACAAGAAACCTTCGAGCGCTGTGTTGCGATTTATTGGTAATCTCTGTTGTGAATTCTTAATAGTGCTGTTTTAATACTTGTGCTACGTTTCTTTTCCTAGAATATTTGTAAAATAAAGAGCTTTATTTTTTTTAAGTCCTGCTTATTGGATTGCATTCACGTACACCCACAAGACAATTTTGTCACAATATATTTACAGACATCCATATTTTCAGAAGGCACTCTTGTTTTGTAATCATTACAACTTTACTATGAAGAAAGATAAACAAAAGCTAACAGCACATATAGTTCAGCAACGGATTCCGAGACTACCACCTTCGGACGATTTTACACCGGAAAGGGGTGTCAGACAAGGAATCATATGAGCGCATTTCCGGAGTTCTTTGTTAGATCACACTCAGTAAAATGTAAACAACCTTCCATTCTAAAAAATCCATCTCATGTTGGAGTATTTGGCAATGAGGAGGCAGACGTGCTTGCAAAAGAGGGAAGTGCTCTTCCTTATGCATCTTCTAGCGAATTCTTCACGTCCGAAATATATTCTATTCACAAGGCTATAGCAAATTCTGCTTGGAGAAATCCTCCCACACATGATTGGTATGCCAGGAACTGTCCTGGTCTGTCTCTACAGTCCGTAGGCACAAGATCCGCTCAGACTGCATTGGCCAGGTTGCGAAGTGGACACATTAAAAGCTTAAAATTCATCGATAAGGAAAAAACTTTTTCTTCTTGCCCTTGTTCCTATCCTGCTTCTCCTGCCCATATCATTGACTGCATTGGCGCCTCTACGAGGCAGCTGTGGAGTGGGCAGGGCAAAGGACTTGTGGAGTTGTTAGAGTGACATGGTGTCACGGACCTGGTCTAACCTTGGGCCAGGGGGACATGAAACAACAAACAACAACAACCTTCCATTCTTCACTTTCCCCCTATTTTGATGAAAATAACTCCACCCGGCGCATGAGCAAAAGTGCGGAGGGCATCCGAATCCATTGCTATACAATATGTTACAGGCTGGAGAAAAAATTGGTAAAGAAAAACCAAATAAATATCTATAGACTTCGAGTCATACTATGCACATTTTTGCACATCAAATACATAACTTATCTTGCAGGCTCCACATGCACTGTCTTCTCACAGACATACTGAGCCTATTTCTATATTCATAAACTGATCTAATTATCTACACCAGGACTGGAAGGTGGACGAGGTGAATACGTTACTTCCCTCGAGATGAATAATCAGAAAGGAAGCCAAGTTTAAGCTTTTCTGATAAAAAAAAATATTGAAAAAAAACACAAAAATAAAAGAGTTCAGTCATTTTGATTAGAAAAAAAGCATAAAAAAATATATATAAATGTAATTTATAAACAAACATCTTTTAATAAAATGTATAATATAATTCTTATTTTGACTTAGGGTTTAATTCAGTTATATTAACATCCTATTATGAAGCAATACGAGTGCTATTTCGGGACAGGCCTTGTCATTCTGAACCATGGTCAGATAACAACCAAGCTAGCACCCTATCCACCAAACTTCCACACCACACCAGTGGGAGTGTGCTGGACCCTCAACCTCAGATTTTACGTACACCAAGCACATCTTTCATGGAATTGGGATTCGAACCAGGAACCCTTATATCTCAAAGTTAAAACTTTAGCATCAACCCATTGTAGTCCTTACTTTGACTCAGAATCCCAATTTTCATTTATGATGAGTTGCATGGTTCTCCATGCAACTCGAGCATTAGGCAAGCCCTGCGAGTATGGTTTTGGCCACACGCATCCATGACAAAAATAAGGATTTTGGCAAAAGTGGATAAACAGAAGATACATAAACATGTATTTTTCATATCCCATCTTTCAGTGATCATATGACCAACTATAAACACATGTTCCTGATGTAGCACTCAAAGCGTATACCACACGAACATGATATCTAAGATTACTTGTCTTACATTAATATGAATATAATAACTACACAGATAAAACATATCCTTATAAATTGGTGTCCAAGAATATATTAATGAAAATTTAAACATTTAATGTGGTGTAATGTTTTCTATTAAAAATTTCAAACTAGAGGGAGAAAAACTTGCCTTTTGTATTTTTCGCTTCAACCATATTTTTTATACTTGCCAACAAAACATTATCATATCCAAGAAAATTATCCAAAAGAAATCTGTTGAAGTAGCCACCAAAACAAGTGTTTTCTTCAGGATCTACAATAATAGAAGGAATATTTAAGTTACAGAAATAATTCTTTTAGTCTCAGAAAATTTTTTATCTTATAAAATTGATGAATAAACTCAATTTTAAAACCTGGTGATCTCAAAATCAAGATTAAATATGTTAAACAACTGGACTAAAAATTCAATATGCTAATCAATTAAAATAAACTCTATTTTCTTCTTTTTTGCACAATATAAATTTAAAAAATGAATTTATTTTCATAACCTAAAAGTATTAGAGAAAAAAAAAGAATAAAAGCAAATTACATAATTCCTAAGAAAGAAAACACCCCAACAGAATCCTAATTTCAATTTACACATTAAAAAAACTTCTACTGCAAAAAGTTTTAAAAATACATAAAAAAGGGGAAAAAATTATCATAGGCTTGGAACTTAAATCTTTAAAAAAAATTAATATAAGTAATAATGATTAAAATTTTTAACACAGAAGGCAAAACATTGATACAGAGATAAAATATAATATTAAGTAGTCCAAGTGTGTGTTAATGCCTTTAATATTTTAACAGGATTACATCTGAAAAAATTTATTATCTAAAAATGTTTTTATTTTTCAAAACATTTTTAATATCTTTTTTTTTTTTTTTTTACCCTTCCCTTTACTGACACTTTGACAGACATTTTATTTTAGTTAATATAATTTGGCAGCATTTTTATAATCTTGTACAAAAAACTTAACATACATTTAATCAATACTATTTTTTCAATAGCTACATTTAATCCATATTACTTGCTACATCTGACAGACACTTTATTTTAGTTAATATAATTTGGCAGTACAGTGAAACCTCGCTTAGCAAGCACTTCTCATGGGTAATTTGCATAACACGCAAAATAAATTGTAAAAAAATTACTTGTTTAACAAGCAACATTTCGCATAATAAGTGACGAGGAGAGGGAAAATCTTGGATTGTGCTACATTGGGGGGGGGGGGCCAGTGTTCAGCACTTGTTCCACTAGCCTTTTAGTATCGCTTGTGATCAGACATTTTTCCAAACTTATGCTCAGACATATTATATGTGATTTTTTTTTCCCCCAATGTTTTAGAACTCTTGAAAAAATGCTCCTGAAGAAAATGCCTCAAAAAGATAGCCATAAGAGAAGAAAATCATAGAAATGAAACTCAAAATTATCGAAAAGTGAAAATGAGGTGCGAGTGTGGCTGATATAGTTCACACACGCACATATAATCGATCTACATCAACGATTTGCACTATCCTCAAAAACAAGGACATGATTGAGCAGATATAAGCTTCAAAGATAGTGGGTAAAATGTGTATGCAATGGTTGCATATTCTTGACAATGTTGAAATTTTGCTTGTCATGTAGATAAACGAATAAGTGATTGCAAGACGATGGCATTTTTGAAAAGCGGAAAGTAACTTTGGAAGTGTCGGCAAAAAAAAAATGTCTCGAGAGTTTTCTAGTAAAAAGGAATTAAATAATAAAACATTACTTAAATATTTTAGTTCTCTGCAAATCAAATTCGTATTCCAGGTTGGTTCATTTTGCATTAAAAGAAAAGATGATTCAAGCTTCTTAACAATGCCATATATATTTTTCTTTTATTAAATGTTATATATAAAATTTTTAGGGGTATTTTTTTGACATGGAACACATTATTGTATTTTGCATTAATTTATATGGGAAAAATTGTTTCACTTAACAATTGGTTCACATTAAGAGTAAACTATTGGAACAAATTATGCTTGTTATGCGAGGTTCCACTGTATTTTTATAAGCTTGTACAGAAAACTTAACATACATTTAATCAATACTATTTTTTCCCTTCTCAGTAATCAATCATTCAATCAATTCAAAGTAGAGCTCTTACTCTCAATTTTTTTCTCCTAAAATTGAGACAAAGAAGCTTTTAGCGAGCATACGGCTCGCACATCTCCCCTCAAATACATCAATTCCATTATTCTTATTTAACTTAAACATTTCAGACATTTTTATACTAAGAATAAAATAAATTTAAAGCAGTACCAATTATGTACATTTACAGCAAAATATAAATGGTAGAAGTTAAAAATTACAAGAATTAGTAGCTACACCAGCATTTCTTCAAATTTACATAAGTAATAAAATCTTGATGTCAGATAATACCAAACACAAAACCAACAAATATATTAATTAGACTGAATAATATAATTATTTAAAATTCAAAATGAATTTAATTACCTAAGATTACAAAAACAACAGAAATATTCAATTCTTTCCTTTTAGAAGGCCTCAATCTCAAATATCCATACTCTAAAGAGAATTCCATGATGTAGGCATCATTTGGATCAGCTATAAAAAAAAAAAATAGTAGGAATAATTTACATAAATTTCACTTAAATCATTTAGCTGTCTGAAAACAAATTTAAAGAATCCTGTTTAATCAAATAATTTATTTTAAGAGTTATGGTAAAAAATTTATTCTAAGTGCATACAGAACATGTAATTAATTATTAAACCCAAAAAATAAGATTGTTAACATATTATAAACCATCAGCATAAGAGTATGAGCTATACAATAGACATTCTTCTTTCAGACGTAGTATTTTTAAATTTAGTTTTGCAGATATCATGGTTAATAAATAAATGGTTAAAAAATAATTCTTACTTGCTAAAATTAATGCTTCT
This sequence comes from Araneus ventricosus, assembly GCA_013235015.1. Lineage (NCBI taxonomy): Eukaryota > Metazoa > Arthropoda > Arachnida > Araneae > Araneidae > Araneus > Araneus ventricosus. The sequence continues at coordinate 18,281 of BGPR01019709.1, forward strand.
GATACCGTTTGGAAGTTTTCTTCCTCAACTGCAATTTTTGTGTCCGACTCCAAATGCTTGGATTCTTGATCATCATCTGTGCTGAGAGTATTAAAAGCTTCAAGTGCATCTTGATCTGTGACACTTTCATTACCAACACCATCTTCTACAAATGGGTCAATTTCTTCACTCTCTGTTCTTCTTAGATGATCAGAATAAAAGTAACGAGCCTGGCCATCGACATATTGCAGCCGAATAGCTTTTTCCTTAAAGTATGAACTCTGCAGAGTATAATTTTCCTTCCCTTTTCCAGACAGAACTTCCACTCGGAGAATATCGCCTCTTTTCCACATGTCTCTGTAACCTTCAAGGCATGTTATGGGAGTTTGGACAAACACCACGTGCACATAGACTAGCAGAATAAAGCTAAATAATGCCTGCAAAGAAATGAGGTATAATAAGTAAAATTTTCCGAATAAAAAACAAAATTAATTAAAGAGTAACAAAAAATACAATAAATTAATACAGAATTAAAACACAGTTCAACTTTAGATTATACCAAGACAAGGAGACAATAGTTATATCTAAATTCCTTTTTATTACAGTTCACTTGCAACATGACACTCACACAAAATTACAGCCATTCATGCCCCGATTCTGGTCGTCCACTTAGGAAGGGAGTGAATGGCTAAATTGCAGAAAATCCTGGATTGCTGATAGATGGTTTTCCACGATCCCTGCCATTGCCCCACATGTGAACCATTAACCTTTCGATCACGTTTTGTAAGGGGACAAAGATATGGGGGTCGCATAGGGAGATACCTAAGCCTTATGGGGGATATTTGAGAACTTCATGCAGAAATTTTGTTAGTTTCTTTTGTGTGTCTTCTTGGCCACATGTGGCCTAATATTGTTCTAGAGCAGCAATATTGAAAACTGTTTTTCAATCGTGTTTTTCTAGAATTATTGTAATGATTCAATTGGCTTGCTGTTCATTGAAAATGTAACATTCCATTCCAATGCATTTTTACAGCTGTCTTGGCATGCATATCATTTAAGTCTTCAGTGAATTCTGATAAATATCCTTAAAACTGGTTTTTTGGAAAATTGGTGCACCCGACGGGTACCCAAATAAAATGTCATTATGCCTTAGAGCTCACCTCTTCACTTGTTTTTGATAGCACATTCAAACCTCATTAACAGATTACAGTACTGTTCAGTGTTAGCTGCTTCTCTGCATTCCAACCAGTTGATGAGTAGAGGTCATTCCGAGCATCATTTTTCTGGCCTTCATAGATACCGTATATTTCCGTGCATAAGCCGAGAATTTTTGTCCAAATTTCCAAAGTTAAAGTAGGGGGTCAGCTTATATAAGGATCTGCTTTATCTAGCAAAAAAAGTGGGTATTTTTCCATTACCCTGGTGCGATGGAAAGTACCAAAACTACATGGCACCTGAAAATAATGATGAAATACATAATAATTAGCACATAAAATATTTGAATGAGCTTTTAGAAAAATTATACAAAAAGAAATTCATGTGGCAAGTTTTCGACTATGTGATGCCTTTTTTAATGTTGGCATGTCTACTAATTCTCAACGTTTCTTTCATCTCTCTCGAACTTGCTTTTCATTCACGTTGAAATGCCGAGCAACCATATTATTGTTAGTTTTCAGCAAACGTGATCATTTGCAGCTTAAAACTTGACATATATTATTTTCTCTGTCTGTTAATCTTTCAGATAAAAAATAAAATGGTACAGAAAACTATATACTATCATAAGTCCACATAACAAGCACAGAATGGCACCACATGAATGGAATGGGAATTGATGGACAGAAAAATGTGCTTGCTTCATATAGGGTTACCAGAGTTAAAACTACTGTCATTGGCACCTGGCTATTGGCTGGCGTTGTTGGCCCAGCTGCTTGGCAACATTTTCGCCTTCATGGCGAAATGAATATAGTGAAATGAAAATAGTGAAATGAAATTATCTACAGGAACATTAAGCCTACACATAAATAAGTTCTACAAAGTGGGTGGAATTCTAATGCCTTTGCAACACAACATCTGTACAATTCTATACACAAACAAACAAGCTTCTGGTTAAGTATCTCTATCTTGATCATAAGAAAGAGTTTGTTTGAATTTCCAAACAGAAGGACAAAACATGAGTCAATGAAATTTCAGTCAACATCTGCATACGGTCTCAACAGATGCCAAGCATTACTCTTACACTTTAGAGGCTAAAACATTTCTTTTGAAAACAATTGTTGTGAAAGTGAATGGTTAAATCAACAGAAGGCAATTTGAAGAATAGCAAAAGGTAAATAAGATAAGCAGAAAAAAATTCTTTTCACGGTACTTTAGAAACAAGTCATAACATGAAATATGCAATGATATAAAATGCAAAGATAAACAATTCTCTAATGGCCAGTTTTTTTAATTATAACTTTACTACATTTGCTAGGATAGGTACAAGTTCATGAACTTCATGCATTTACAACATATATTCTAATTCTATAACGCTACAGTTTTAATGCATTCTGGAAATATATTATCAAATAAGCATGATTATTTTATATCATTTGAAATGGCTATAGATATAAAGACTCGAATTTTAAAGAGTAATCTAATAAAAACTATCTATAAATTTTCCATAAGGTTAGAAATTAAATAATAAATACTCATATAATTACAACTCAGCAATACAAACAAACCTTAATTAAGAAATGTGAACCTAATGGTTCACTAAATAAAGTATACTTACTGTAAGTAGTATGAAAAATTCAATCAACCGTCTATGAACTTCAGAAAACAGTCTAGCATATACCAGTGCAAATCGATGGAAAAGAAAATGATATAAACGGTTCCTCACAAAAACATATGGATTGAAGACTTCATTATTATTGATATTGTTCCTGAAGCTTCCAGGTAGATTCACAGTAACTTGAAACAAATGACGAGGCATGATTACTACTTTTCATTAACAAAAATGTACCTAAAAAAACAAAAAAAATTGAAAAAAATTACAATCAAAAACATAGTTCATAATTTAAATACAATTACAAGTTAATAAATACATCAAAAGAAAAATATATACCAGGCGAGTTTTAACTAACCTACAAATTTGAACCGAAATAACTTCTCAGAGCCTCATTAGATGTTGCTAGAAATGAAGCGATATGTAATGAGAGAGGGTATAAACGGAAATTGTTTAGTGTCACTACCACCATTTTTTAATATGCCTTTCAAACCACTATATTCAACCCAAGATCATATTTTTATTGTTCAAAATTTATATTATTACGAACCTGTAATGTTGCTTTCCAGCAGTGTTAGTCTTATGGGTGGAAAGAGACATTTACAAAGATTCTATGGGATGCTGAGGGAAAATGGAAGACATTGACCCCCCGACCTTGGTGACAAAATGTAGGATCCGGAAAATGTTAGAATTTTCTTGCTATCTCTATTAGGAGCAGAGTTATGTAGATTCTTCTGGAATTTTCCCATGATGTCATATCCTGTTAGAAAATGGGTATAAATACCAACCTACTCAACAAGGAAGCAGTCTCTTTAGAATCTTGTTCGCACTGTGAGTTGGTCAGCTGTTTTTAGATAGCAAGTGTTTTTGTTTGTGTTATTGCTGATATTATAAGTGATTTGCTATCTGCTTGTGTTGCTAATTTGTACAATTGCTATTTTTCTCATTACTGTGCTTCATATTTTCGAGAGTATTAGTTGAATAAAGCATCGTTCTCCATTTTTCTGTTTCTTGGACTGTTTTCACCATATACACACCGAGTGATTGCCGTAACAATACTCAGATTGTGAAAATGCAACACAATTCCTATGGAAGTTGTCTTCGACATTAAAAAACCGATCTAAGCCTTCCAGAGAAATGGTAAAACATCTGATAAGAAAATTTGAAAGTTTTCATAAAGTTCAAGATGATTTCAAGGCTTGTTTTGTTTTTTTACCTAGGCTGCACTATATTGCATTACTTCTGAATGTATTTTTCCTCTGCATATAAATAAACATATAATGTAGACAGTTTTTCAACTATTCAGTTATTTTTGTTTCAGATAGTATCTGTTATCTGATGAATCGGCTACTTTAAAATGAAAGACCATGAATACATCCAAACAATTAATGATTTATCATGGACTTTTTGACACTTCTCCATCAGCTTAAAAATAAATTCAGTCCAACTCGCAATCTAAAGGAATGTAGAGTAATATTGGAAAAAAGAATCTTCAATCCAAAAATTATTTTACTAGATGAAGCTTAAACTCTTGCCAACTAAATCAGTCTCTACCAACACATATTGCATTATCTCATATAGACAAGTGAAAATCAGCCTGAATTATCTTTAATTGCAAACCCCTGCATCTTTTAGCATTGATTATTAATAAATTCCTTCAAATAAAATAAATATCCGTCTTCCTTCTAAATCTCATATTTTACAGTGCACATTATATGTAAAATTACTTTTGTCACACAACATTTTGCAACAAAGTCTAGGAAAGGAGATTACAGGTTTTGCTGCCCAGGCATTTCCCATCGATTAATTGTTCTCACTAAAGATCAAAAAGCTGCTTTGATTTTCAGAAGAACATATATGGTTGTACATATCACAATGGTAATCTTACCTAGCCTAAAAAATATAATTCTCTTTTAATTACATTCACAAAGAGCATATATATGGTATTATCTTATGTCAAATAATGTTTTACAGAGTTTGTGAATGAATTCTAATAGTAGAAAATGTGCGAGTTTCCAGCAGACCTAACATCATAAGTGAGATTTCACTTGATGGGACGTGATCCCATCACATGAAATCGGGGGTAAATTGAACATTTAGTACAAATTTGTTTGTATGAAAAACATCTTTACAAAAGACAGAATTCTTTATTCCAATAAAAAAAAAATACACAATTTACATTAAAACAAAAATTTAAATAATTTTTGTTAGAATTAAGTGCAGGTTTTACATTAATGTCTTGTTTATTTTAAGAGTGTATGCATTCATTCAATACAGAGCATATGATTTTAGATTTCTTCCAATTAAGTTAGACATTATAAAATTTATCTTAAAATGTATACAATATTCTTATTCTTTAACTTTCTTTTTCTGTAATAAATTTTTAAAACAGTGCAGAACATAACAAACAATTATAAAGAACTGGCTTGTACTAAGAAATCAGGAAATATGAATAAGCAATTTTTAATTTAACCAGTGGAGTGGCCTCCCCTAAACTTTCTTGTATACTCCTTAACACAGGCAGAGAAAAAATAAGCTAAACGGCAGGAAAACGCACCAAGCGTCCCTATCACAGGTAAAGAGAAAATAAGCCAAACGGCAGTAAAACACACCAAATTCGGGGGCCCCAAAGTTTGTATGGCCCATAGACAATTGCCTATTTGATAGTCCAGTCCTCCTAATGGCAACAATCAGTTCACTGCTTTACTAGCTTCTGAATAGTGCAGATTAAGCACAGTTGGAGGATAGCATTCCTAACCCACTCAACCACTGGTGGGCTTCAAATAGTAATTAGAATTGTGATTAGCAAGTGATGACATTCGCATTAGATTATTCAACTCTCAAACGGAAAAGGCAGAAAATGTTATGAAAAAAGTCAAAAACAGTTGAAAAAAATGGCAAGGGATATTGCATATCTGTAGCTCCATTCAATGAACTGCCTCAGCAAAAGACTAAAAGTTTGTATTTGCATAAGATGAATAGCTTTGCTATTGAGAAGCAATTAACATAAAAATTGTTGAGTCTGCAAAGATCAGTGAAAGTTAACTGAAATTATAAACTATTTTTATAATTGGATGAAATGACAGGAAAGATATACATTAAATTGAACAGAAATGTAACATCAAATCATGAGTCCGAAAGAAAGAATCTATCATTGTATAGATATTCTAAAATATTTCTATAACCATATATATTCGGTTGCATAATGTAGTTGAAAATTTTAAAACAAGCAAATTTAGGTTTTAAATTTATACATCCATCCTGGTATACTGACTCTTAGTACTTTAGCTTAGGATTTTTGAAAGCCAGCAGGATAACTTTTAACAAATGTATAAGTAGAGAATAAAAAAAATTGACTGCTACACATATTCTTTTATTCTACATCAAACTAACAAAAATCATAGTAACTTAGTAAACTCTCAAACACAAAATCAGCAATTAAATACTACAACAATCACTCAGGTAGGCTGCCAAATAGGCAAAGGAAGAGTATTGTCAAGAACAATTCTGAGAAAATAGTTTTACAGAAATTGATATTAAATGAGAGCCATAAAAAAGGAACTTCTACAGCTTTGAGTAGACTTCAGAAGCAATTATTTATTAACCCTTTAAAGGACCATTTTTTTTTTTTTTTTCAGTACTAGAATAATAAAATAACTTTTGGATTGAAATTAATTTCAGAAAAGAAAATCATTTAGCTTACTGAATGACATTTTTTTGTTAATTAACTTTATTAATTAATTACCAAGTCAAGACACGTCATTATGGTTTGAAATAAAAAAAATTGGAACATATATGTTTTTGTTACATCGAAAAATTAGGTGAAAACTTATGGCAACCACGAAAAATGCATTTAAAAATTGATGAATTTGTGGGAAGTATCTTGCTTATCTTAAGTATACTTACCACGTTTAGCCTTAGAAAGGGTTAACAGATATATTTCTACATTCTTCAATGACTTCTGAATAAAAATTGATAAGTTTAATTATAGAACTAGTAACAATCCTGCTAGTCTTATTTTCTATGTACCTACTCAGCCGAAGCACATCAGACTGGCTTTACCTAACAACTTGTTTCTGTTATTTCCCAATGACTCAAATTCGAAACAAAATTTAATGCAACCCGACACTAATGCCAAACTGAATAAAAATGTATAAAATAGTTTTTACTGTTTTAAAGAGAGAAAATGGCCGTATCACAGTCATTTTTCTCTAATATTAATGATTAGAATAGTCAAAAACATTGTAGAAACATCTCTGATAAAACTAACACAAGATGAGCACAATTTAGTAAGTATACTTACTTAAAGTTATACATATATAAGCTATATATATATATTTATACAATATATTGTTGCATCACAACTATTATATATATATATATTGTTATGGGAAATTATTAAATTTCCCATCACAACAAAATTGCTACAAATAGATAAAAATTGATTTAGGCAGTTTTCCAACAACTTAACATCTAGACATGATACAACACTCTGTATTATAATGAACCTTATTATTATAAACGTAGCATTGAAACTGACATTTTTAAATATGCTTGGTATAATTACATTTACGGAGATAAAAGATTCACCAATTTCTTTCTTTTCTGATTAAAATCATAATATTTTGTTTATTTTATACTCACTTCTTATTTAGAAATTGCTTTTAACTAATATTTACTTCCATAACTTCACAAAAAATGTATAAACAGAGGAGTGGTGTGAAAAATTTGTACTTCATAGAGATAAAAATTGATGCCATAACCAAATTCCATACATTTTACCAAAACTTATACAATTTTATAAAATACAGGGATATATAATTTTGAACAACACATGAATATTGTTTAAGAGCTTTACGTGGCTACATGCACTGTGCTCCCATAATCACCTTACCATAAAGAGAATGTGATCTTCGTCCTTGAATTTAAAACCCCTTTTTTAATATTGTAGGTAGTGTCAATAATTTAATTTGAAATTTGCGTTATTTTAAAATTTTATAAATCAACTTTTCATTAATGAATTGAAGCATAACAAAGTGCTTCACAAAAGAGTTAGATTCAGAAGTTTTAAAGAAAGAAACTTTAAAAGCTTTTAGTGTAAAATTATAAAGACAAACTTTAAAACTCAATCTTACACTAACATTCCATGTTTCTGCTATCATAAAGTGATTTAAAATCACCTGCCTAGAGTACAATTAACAATTCGTTTATTCTATCAATATTCCTTTACAGTGCCCTTCCTTGCATTCTTATCATTATAAAAGAATAAACAAATTCTTCCCTATATTCAAGAAATTCTGAATGTGACAGATAAGAAATAATAATAGCTATCTTTTGTGATTCTCCAAAATAGTGACTTGAAATCAACTCTTTATGCCTGAAGCTCACTTGATATTTTATTATTGTACTGATTATAATTTTAAACTTCAGATTATGATAGTGTAAAATTTAAAATCTTCTCTTATACAGAGAATTTGATACCAAAACAGGAATGTGCTTATCCCCTTTTCATACCATTAGAAGATCAGATGTTTGGACCCTTCAGACTTCGCATGGAGTTACCTATTCTGGTCTTCCTTCAATAGTAAAAACTAGTCTATGAGGCACGTCATAATACAATAGGAAAGGAAATTATATTATATGCAAGGAGATTAGTGTCACAAAAGGGAGTGAAAACCTAATAGCTTAGTTAGAGGGAAAGTATGTGTATAATGCAAAAGGAAAAGTAAAATCTACCATTACACCACTATCAGGAATCATTTTAACTCTCTTTTCTTCCTCCAGATTTTATATTCCATGTATTGTAGCCTACTAATAATGAATGAGTTTGCAAAAAATTGGAGAAAGATTATTTTAGTTCATAAAAGGAAATGACTAGTAATATCTGTTTCCACAAACTCTCTTACAGGCATTTTTTTTTTTTTTTTTTTCCTTTATCAAACTGCATGAGTTTATAAATTAGATAATAAAAATTCATAAAAATTCAAATCTCTATAAAATGTGGATTAGTGCTCAAGAAAATATATTTTTAAAAATCATTTCAAATTTGGAACTTAATAGCATATCTGATTATTTTTTTTATTAAATTTTCATATAACAGAAACATTTAGCTAAAATTGCTTAGTATTAACCTACGATAAAATTGTGAATTTGAATTCATCATGTACATCAAAAAACAAGACTCGTAAATTTGTGTCACTACAGCAAAAAATTTATATAAGCATAACTATCTTTAAAAAATTTGCACAGCCTAGCCCTTAAAAACAACTTTGACAGGATAAAATTTTTCAAATCATTAATGTCAAACTAATATTACTTATTACTAAACAAGCGTTACCTCAGGAAAAGCATGAGCTATAAATAATTCATAAATTCGTTGATTATATTATAAAATAGTGTTTGATTAATATTTTCCTTACAGAAGGAATTTTTAAGCAATAACATAATGTAACACTTCAAAATCACAGAGCACAAATATCTGTTAAATAGTACAAACAGAACCTATTATATATCCTTAAAAAAAATTAATGTTCGCAGATTTAAAAAATAGGTAAAATTCACTCAATTTACTACTGCAATTTTACATAAAATTCTTTTTTAAAGGTTACTATGTTTCAATTTAACATCAGGATGAAGCAAAATTTATTTATTGCACTTAAGTTTCCAATAATTACTAATGATTCAGTTACTAAAAATAGTAACTTGTATAAAAGCTGTAATAACAATACAACAATTAAAAATGATTTATGATGCCGAATAATTTATTTTGCTTATTAATTATTTTACAACAATAAATGCTGGTTTTCGATTTAAATTAAAATTTTTATTTCTCTAAATTCTCTAGTGCTTCATCTTAAAGCTAAAAACTGACACAATAATTTTTGCATAAAACCTGATTTTATAAGCATATAAAAAATAGAAAGCAGGAACTTTTACATATTAAAGTTTATTACTCATTCAATGGTTATATATTTAAATGTCCAATCAAATCCAAAAAGTCAAAACAATTTATTCAAATATTCATTATTTTACATAAAGAGAGAGAGAGAGATAAAAGAAATAAATAGCCTTGTGTTTTTAAATGAAATTAATTTTCATTCAAAAAATTTTTTCAATGCTTCACTTTAAAAACTATTCACAGTCATATTTTCAGACAGAAAATTGGATTTTTTTTTTTCCAGCATGCAAACAAAAAGAAAATTTTGTCACTACACAATAAGATTTATTACAAGAAACTTCTAGTTATATATGTCAATCCAGGTAAAATGCATTACTGAGGGATAAGTGGCTTGCTTCTTTCCATAGTTTAACTCAACAAATGCTAAAGCACATAATATAACAATACCTCAAAAATTACTGCTTACACGCAATTTCATAAAATTAATATTTCATGTGGACACTCTTGCAGAGGTAGGTATTCACCTGTTTTTTCGGGCAAAAAGTAACTTTTCACTCATGGTATCATTAAGCAAAGTATGATAGCTGTTAGAATTCCTCTTTATTCCAAACTTATACTCATCTTAAGTAACTCAATTATAACTAGACATGAAATGCATTTCAAAGTATTCTAAAAAAGTACGACAAAATTCTAACTAAAAACTATGTAGGTGAAGGTTAACTTTTAATATGGATTCTTGCAGAAAATCTAAAATATTCAACAATTATTACTACAATATTAAACCAAGAAAATATATTTTTGATAAAAAGAAATAGAGAAACACATACATTCATATTTTTAAAGATGAGCTTCAATAAAAAACATTATTATTACAATTCTCCATGTTTATTTGCGCTTGCGACGA
>BGPR01019710.1:0-28824 GCA_013235015.1 Araneus ventricosus
AATGTACAGGTAACCACAAACGAGTTACTCCGGCCAACTTTAGCCTGGATTAAATATGAATGATCCTTCAGCCGCGACAAAAATCAGGCACTGTTCCCCCGCATTATAGACCCTATTACGAGCTACTAATAAGACGACCCCTCAGACAGAGTTACGACCCGTCATCGAAAGAGGGAAACACGAGCCCATACCTTAATCTGCTTACTTATATGGTAGCTTCTCATCCCCATATTTGAGATGTCTCCTTAAATGGGATTAGTTCAAAACGTTATTTGTGTAAGCACAGTTCATTAATTTCACAATTGCTGCGGCAAATAATATTTTCTTTCAAGGGAATATTATTTTAAGTTTCATATGAAAGGTTGGTGCAATCAAATATCGACGGTCAACACAGTTAAGTATTTAAATATACACTATATGATCAAAAGTATCCGGACATTTTCGAATTTCTCCACAAAGGTTAGACCCCCTTCCCTTGACCCTTGAACAACTTCGACCATGTAAAGAATAGACTCTAACTCCAATTTTACAGTTAAGATTCAGTCACGAGGCCATTTAGAGGACCGACCAGAAATTCATGAAGAAGAAAAAAAAATCTGTGCTCACCCGTTCCACAGAACGCTGATAACGATTTACAAATTTCGTCCATGGTTTTGCTTAATATGCACATTGCTTACAAGCATTTTTGTAAAAGGAGTAAGTATATTCTAGAAGATATAAAGGCTTTCTTAAAAAAATTACAAATTTTCCCGCATCATTGGTGCTTATAACATTGAGAGTTTTCCGCCAAATAGAACGAAATTTACAGAATAATTGACAAACTGTTAGAGGAGTATCATATTAAAATTTGAAGTACAGTAGATATTTTGAATATTAGAGGAAATGTGATTATTAGTAGTAAATAATTTTTACTGCGCATGTGCGAGGAATAGCATAATTTTTTTTCAAAACCTTAAAGCCAGGGTGTCCCTGTATATCCATTAAGTGGGATATACAGGTTGCCCACCTAAATAAGGGCTACCCCCTCTTAAGTTCAGAACGACGGTAACTGTAGTCATGAAAGTATTGTCTAGGTATAGTAAAACGTCATTTCGCTATGCGATGAGACCCCTTACAGCTCCTCCGGAAAATTCCGGATTTACAGTCTCGAAGACAGTACAAATTAGGGGAAAAGTTCAAAAGTTGTAGAGCGTTATCGATTTAGTACAAAAATACATCTTGCAGACATTAATACAAGGAATAGAACGCTTAAAATGCACATTTGTTCGTTAGAATTTTCCGAAATTGTAACGTCACAAGTCATGGACAAAAGGGGAAAATGTTATTTTACGGATAAAAAAATGACCCCATTATACTTTTTCCCGTGGGAATAACTCAAACAGCAGGTGTATGTGACCTTTCCGCCAACATGTTAAGACTTTGATGACGTATTGCTGCTGTTGTGCTAACGCACCCAACTATATGCTAAAATGTGTGCAAATTGTAAATCAATCAAGTGCTCATATCTGTATTGTAGATGGCAGAGAGCATTTTGGACACCGAAAATTAAGTTATCCGAACACGTTGAAAAGTCGATTTTCGGCCAAAATTCCCATTTTTTTATTTTTGATGTTTTGGATAGTTCATTCCTTTACCTTTGTAAAAATATTTACTTTTGTCGGTACGTTAATTAGAAGATGAGATATTAATTGTTTTATAACAAACCGGAAGTGGGAGTTTAAATAACCGGAAATTGTCATTTGAGGGGACAGAAACCCGTCAAAGTTCTTTTAAACTGCATTTTTTCAATTTAATATGGTATAAATATATTTTTGGGAATATTTTTAAAGTTTAGATACTTAATTTAAGCGTGTGGTAAATCTAAAATTTGATTTTTCTCAAAACTGTATTTTATGCATAATTTTCACACTTCAAACATGGTAACTCAAGATATTATCATTCGATTGTTCTGAAATTTTGTTAACACTTTTCTCAAATGTTTCTCTAGTGAATGTACTAGAATAATGTATATTGTAACAATATTTTTAATTATGGTCTTTTATTTGAAAAATGACATAAAAAATTTGCTGAAAATCTTATAATGATTATTCGATTAGCTCTAAAATTTTTATTTATCCAAACAATGTTAAGATTCTAGTACAAGCACTAGTCTATAGTGTATAGTTTATTTTAGTATTAGTTTTATTTGAATTATTACAAATGTTTGATTTCTAGCATGTTTTAAGTTCTTGAAAATGTCCTCTAAAAACCAGTACATATTTAGGTTTTTTGAAAATTCATAATAATTTATTTTCACAAATAAAAATTTTATGAAGGGTTAATATCTTGAATAGTCATGTGTGCTTCTAAATTCAATAAAATAACTAAATTGCATTTCGTTATTACTATTCGAAGAAGATTAAAGTTTGAAAATTTCAATTTATTCAGACTATCATCATTTTGTTTTCTCTTAGAGAACGAAAGCAATTCAACTCTTTTAATGCCCATATCTTTCTGAATATATACGGTAGTGAACTGGAATTTTTATAGAAGTTGCTCATATATCTGGCGCTGAAATAACGAAAGAAAAATTAAGCTACATTTCGCAAGTAATGTATTAAAATTATTTACTATAAATTATCATATTTTATCTAATGCTCATTCTGCTTCTTTCACAAATTGTCACGTATTCTATATGTTTAATACAATTTTATTTAAATCTGTGCGAAAGTTATAAGTAAAACATACGGAGAAATTTGGAATTTTAAAGAAACCTTTATTTCATCCGAATATTTATGCTGTGTTCACGAAAATGGTTGCAAATAGTATGCACATGGCTTATGATTATTGATAAGCGTTTCATTTCTATCAGTTTTTCTGTTTCGTTTTATATTTAGATTTCATTGTTTTTCACTCTTAATACAGTTTGAACTTATTTTTTACGTTCATTTGGAGTCTTTTTCATAGTTGCGAAAGTTTAGAATTTTCGTAATTTTTCTAAGTTCTTGCCCTCATTTATTTCTTTTCTTTTTGTATCTAGAAACTCTTCTGTTGATTACATTTTGAAAGACTGATTATGTATATGAATTCTTCGGAAAAACGTTCATATCACCTTTTCAAACACTTGAGATGTATATATCTTTCTACCAGTCAAGGACTCTCACAAATAATCACGTCTGCGAAAAGATATATCCTTTTTATTTTTTTTTTCATTTTGATGTCTTCTGAAGACTCCCACATACTTTTCAAAAAAAATCAGAGTCAATGTTATTATTGTACTAATGTGATATCCTTTTATCACTTCCGTGGCGATAAGTCAATAGCACAGTGGAGGAACATCAAAAAACCATTTTATTTGATTCTCTACTTTAATCTTTTTAAAATTTTTTTCGCTGATAATCATGTAAATCGCCGCCATTTTTCTTTATTCTAAACAAGTTAAGTAATCAACCTTGAAAAATACCTATCGGTCGCCGTCTCATGAAAGGCTTATTTTGTTAAAAGTTTTCATATATTTCATATTTTCCAAAACAATTTCAGTGAAATTCCTCCCTTTATACCTGGAATTCTATGTTGGTAATCTCATACTCATCTGCGAAGAACAAATTAAACCAACTACGACAGATACTGACGCTGAAATTTAATATTAGTAATGTAGAAAGATTTTGCGCAAACGTGACCAATTTGAATAATAACAAAGCAGGCTATGCATGTAAGTCAAAGAAGGCGCAAAAAAGAAAAATCATTTTTTATATATGAAAACATGGGTTAATAAAAGAAACAAATTTAATAAATAACAAGTCTAATAAAATGTTTTACTTATTCGTATAAGAAGTACAGAAGATGAAATATTGGCACAAGCAAAAAAAATATGGAATAAAATTTTATATGATTTTTTCTCCATGTTTCAGATTCCTCCTTGAGTTGAAAAGAACTTTTTTAAAACTTCGTCTGTTTCGATTTAAGTATGATAGAGAAGGAAATAATCTATGAAATAAAATTATGTATGTGGAGCTTTACATGATTTTAGATTTCTGTTAAATTTTGAAGCAAAAATTCGTCAAGAAATCCTTCTGTGCGCTCGTGTGCATAACAGACATGATAAATCAATAACGCAAGAAGAGCTAAATAAATGAAATTTGGAGTTGGTCTAACTTCTCTACTAAGATTTGTAGATTTATATTAAATGATGCGCCAAACCCGTCAATTGGTTGAATACCAGTTGACACGTCAGTCAAGTGTATGTGAACACGATAACACGATCGACATTTGCGATTGCAAATATCTTACCACTGTAAATAAAGTCATTGTGGGTGTGTGACTATGTTTCCCACATCTCTCCTAAACCAATAGACTGTTTTCAACCAAATTTTGTACACTTATGAGTTTAGACAGGGAAGACACTTATGAACTTTTCTAGGTCAAAAGTTAATTAAACGGGCAGTTAATTAAGTGTTAAACCGCTGTTTTTACATACCGTAACTTCAGAATAAATTGTCCGAAAAAGCATATTTTTGCTACCATCTTAAGTTCACAATTTTACATTTTCAATTATATCCAATTTTATTTCTGTGACGACTACTTCAATTTTTATTAATTTTTAAAATTTATTAATTTTTAAATACTGAAAGATTTTAAATGACGCAGATTTATATCCGCTCAGTTGCTAGGCAACGGTTATACTTTAACTAATTTGCTTTATTTCTGAAAATTTTGCTTATTTTTTATAAATATCCATATCTTAATAATATAATAAAACATAAATTCGAAGAGTACGTCTGTTTGTCTGTCTGTTTGTTGTATATCACGACCAAACTACCAAACCGATTTGGATTAAATTAGCGAGTTGTAGCTTGTGAAACCTAAGAACGGACATAAGGATATGGTTTTGTATCATAAATTCATATTTTTGATTACAGTCAACAATTAAATATTAACAAGACCATTGACTCGGCGATTCGCGATGAAGATTACTACTTTATTTTTCAATAGCTGTTACCCGCGACTTGTTGCGCGAAGAATTTAATTATTCTTTTTTTAATTCTGAATATGTAAATGTTTTGTTGCATTTTGAAAGGGAAAGTAAAGAAATTTCTGACGGTTGATAATACTTAATTGGATGGCTGACAGGAGTGTACTATTACATATGTATGATATAGTTATGTAAGTTGTTTATCTATGCTAATATACTTAAAATAAGGCTAATTAATTCTACAAAATAAGAGCCTAATTTAGTGGAAGGAGTTGCCAAAATTGTTCTTCATTGCTCTTTTTTATCAACATCAAGATTTGTTTTGGCTGTTAAATTTGTAACCAAATTTCAATAATCTTGGCGGTTAAATTCTAAACCAATGATTTAGCTAATTACGATAGTTTCATTTTGAATTTTAATGCTTTAAGAGCTTTTTTTTTAACCGATTTAAAAGAAAGGATTGCATAAACCCAAAAGAACACAGAATTCAACGTTTTTGTTTACTTAGAAAGAACGGATGAACTTGGTGCTTGATACAGTTGCCAAATAGATTTGGCGATTTACTAGAATTCAAACAGTGTATTAAATTGGAGCATTTTTTGCAGAGTATTCACAGTACCAGAGGAACTGATAAGCAGAAACTTGTCCTTCCTACAAGCTAATAAGAGGAATAATAGAGATTGGATTTGTTTATTGGGTAATTTTGGCACTTTGACTAATGAAAGTTTAGGTAAGTTAAATAAAAAAAATAACTGAAGGAGGGATATATTACAAGAATATCTATCTGTAGATACTGATAATTGTCAATAACAAGTAAAATCATATCTACAGAGTTCTTCAACCCCATAGAATTGTCAAGGATACCTTCGGACAAGCTGAATTAAAAATTCGGCGTGTCAGAACTATTCATACGTATGTACCGAAGGACTGTGGCACACGATTTCAAATTACTTACGCTTAGGACCAAAGGGTCATACTGGCTACTGATATGGCATGAGTGAGCAGCAGCTAAATTCCTGCGCATTACGATAGCCGAAGGATTTACCATCCAGTTCAAAAAGCAATTCCCTTTAAGGTATCATTTGCCATGCTCAGGGGTGACACTCAAAGGGGGCAGGTGTACATTTGGAAAATCATATTTTTCCGTTGATGAAACTTCGATGTAGCATGTTCGCGTGTCCAGCCCACTAAACCTCTACATCGGTGCAAAACATGAAACAAAAGCGTCGTATGCAAAAGTGTGTTATCATATATAAACATTTTGCCCTAACTGTAACAAGCATGCTAGTACACTCCTGTTAGTCATCAATTATGTGTCCATCAACCATCAGAACTTTTTTAATGAATTTGCGTTTCTACATATAACGAAACATTTACATTCATGAATTTACAAAGAAAGTAACAATTCAAATTCTTCGCGCACGAAGTCATGAGGTAACAAATAATATAATAAATGTAGTGTCTGTTTGATACTTCAGCCAAACTACTTAACCGATTTTGATGAACATTGGCAGAATTGGCAAGAGCAAGAACCGGACATAGGGTAGGTGAAATCACTGAAATTCGGTATGTTTATTTCCACAGACAATGAATTAAATAGATAACGAAAAGCCCATTGACTCAGCGATTCGCGATGAAGATTACAACTTTATTTTCAGTCAAATGTCACGTGATCACCAAAGAATGCGTAAACACGTGGAATAAGTTATTTTTAAAGTCAATCATCACATGATCACAAAGAAAACTTGATCATGCTGAAAAAAGAAATGAATAATAAATTTGCTGGAATAATGTCAAATTACTCAACTCGACACTTGATTTAAATTGAAATTGTCGATAAATTGAAGATGTATGGGCAGTTTTTCTGGTTGTTTATTTGCATGTAAAGTGGGATTTCCGCTTGTAACTTACGCCTCCGGTGATAATGTTAGAATCAATGGAAATTTTTCAAAATTTCAACCTCTGTTTTGAGGATATTAATTAATGTTTTAAAGTGGTTTTAATGTTATACCTTAAGAATACTCTGAAAATATTAAATTTAATATTTCTATTGTTGTAGCGCTCAACGTTTATTTTAAAATAGGCTTAATTTAGTAGAAAGATTGACAAATATTCTTTATTGCTCTTTTCATCGATGACATCCCAGATTTTTTGGCGGTTAAATTTGTAGCAAAACGATTTGAATCACTGGCGTTAAATTCTAAACCAAACGATTTAGCTAATTACAATGATTCCATTTCGAATGTTAATGCTTTAAGAGCTGCACAACCGATTTAAAAGAAAGGTTACACAAACCCAAAGAACACGGAATTCTATGTTTGTTAACTAAAGAAAGAAACTGAATCGAACTTGGCGCTTGATACAGTTGCCAAATGGGTGACGATTGCTTAAATCGGAATGTTACCGGAAAATGGTCTATGAATCCGGAAAATAAACGAACCAGGATCGTCCATTGATGATAGATATGATACGGTTGTCAGAGTTTTTTAGAATAGGAGAGATATATTTTGTCTTATGTATTCTTTTAAACGGTAAAGCGGTTGACATATAGCATGGTGGATGGTATATTCCAAACACCAGATGATGACACCATTTGAGTACTGATGTAATTTACAGTAACGGAGGAATTAAATTAGTAGTTTAGTGTATTATCAACCGTCAGAACTTTTGATTTCCCCTTTCTACGCCACAACGAAACATTTACATTCGTGAATAAAAAAATTTAACAATTCAATTCTCCGCGCAAGTCGCGGTAACAACTAGTCTATGGTAAAAGTCACGTGCATCGTTCTTGTTGTGTGTTTTACAGTTGTGCTGCAACGCAGACACCGACACATAAACTGCTGGAAAAATATCAGGCCGACGATGGATTGGTCAAACCTGCAACACACAAATTGTACAAGCTTATTATAAGGATCGCACGAATTAATGCTTACATACACGCATTTTCATGGTGCGATTGGAAACTTGTTTTCAATTTCATGGACGATATGCTCGCAGTCATCCAGGCGGCGTGTATTGACAATATTTTTTGAAAGTGAAGCGGTACATCCAGATGGATTGACCGGTTAACTCGACTTTAATCTCATGGAGCATATGTTAGATGAGCTTGGAAGGCGCATGCATGGTAGAAATCCATCACAGTTTGTAAAAAAATAAGCCTTGTTGTGGCGTTTAAGCAGAGGTGGAGAGAATTTCCTTCACATTCCTTTGGATAATCTGGTAAAAGTATGCTCAACTAATGCACGCATTGCAATGAGTGGTGGACACATAACTTACTATGGTTACATGATAAAATTATAATGTGCGTCGTCTTAAAATAATAATCTTAGCATGTTTATTTTTTGCTTATCACCTTTCTGGCTTATGGGTATGTTTTTCTTATTTTACTCAGTATTACTTTATATTTCTATAAATTAATTTACGCATTATATTTTTTGCTTTTAGGTTTGCTTGTATTTTATATTAATGCCTTTAACATAAAACTGTTAAAATTCATTTTTTTTTTCATTTCAGTGTTTAGACCCTAAATTTGCAATATATTTATAGAAATATGGTTTAAATTTCATTGCAACAATGAAAAGAAAGTATTGTTACCAAACAGCATAAATATATTTTTTTAGAAAATTGTCTATTTGGACGAAACGCAACGGTAAATTGTTGTCATTAAGAAAATTTATGTGTCCATCCATCTGGTTTCAGCAGTTGTAATGGTTGTGGGCACAGGGACATGCCAGTGGCGTTCTGACATTAAAATATAATTTTGGGAATTTTAAGATGTGAAAAAAAATTTCTATGTGATATTATTCATTCCGAAAGTTATTGACAAAAATTTAACATTTTGTAAGTTTTTATTAATTAAATTTTTTAAAGAAATATCTCTCCGAGGTGCGCATTCCCTATTGTCAAGAATATTCTTGTGCGGAATTTGGTAGTTCTAAGTCCACTGGTCTGCCAACAGACAGACACACACACACATGTATTTTATTAAAACAAAAGGTAGTAAATCTAGATCAGATATTTGTGCGTGACGGAATTGATCTAAAACAAATAAACACTCCCCAACTCCAACAGACACTATTCTGATAAGATAGAAAGATGATAACGCGGAACACGTATCATTGATATTGTGTGATCGAAAATTAAATATTTTGATATAGTTGATAACTCACTCATAGAGTTTGTTATGGAAACTTGATGTTTGTCCTGCACTAGTTGTCCTTTACCAGCACTCTAGCACCAACAATAGCGTTTACGTTCTAAAACTTTTGCATTACTCACAGCTTTATATCTTCAAAATTTTTTATTATTTAGAAATACAAACTTTAATATCCTACTCCTTAACGTAAAAACGCAATGCACAAACACCATAAAACTTATATATATATATATATAAAGATTTTAATTTTTTCCTACCGTAAATAGATATACCATAAGATAGCTCCCCACTTCTTTAGAACTAATAAATTCCTCCAGTTCACACGAAAATGACAATTTGCTAATATGGGTGCTGGTACATTTATTGATGATTTTGTACAAGCAACTGTAAGATTTGTTTAGCCAGTAATTAACGAAGGCAAAGTAGTTTTGATCTATAGTGTGAACCTAGCGGTCAATTAAGATAACATTTTCTGAATAGTATTTTGATTTTGAGAATATTTGAATTAGCGTTTACAAGCACAGCTGATTATCTGGGAAATGAAAGATTTCTGTTTTGAACGTTTAGCCATTAAGTGCCGCATCTTGCACATGTACTCCTGAGAGAAAGAACGCTCTCATGTGGCAATACATAGGTGAGGTGAAAGAGATGAGGATGGAGATCAGGCTGTATGGGGTGTAGCTGTAACTTTGAAACCCAAACTGCTAGTTTGGTACCTTTATCAGCAGTCTTTAACCTACATTGTCATTCAGGTTTTCCTCTGATATCTCAGGAAAGAGACACCTATTAAACATTGCTCATGTGCAGTGCCATCTTATCCAGTGGGTTGCCCTATTGCACAAATATATTATGTAATATTGTACGATATTAGCAATATTCGCACTATTGAATAATTGTTCAATATCATATAATATTATATTGTGCAGACAATATTGTATAATGAAAGCGATATTTATTTCTGCAAGTGTAATTAGGCTGTGGCGCAGGGGCATCCTTGATCGAAAGGCAGTAAAAATTTTAATGTATTGATTTTGTTTTAATTTTGAATCAAAACATATTTAATTATAATTTTAAATATGTTGATACTAGGATTGCAATCCGGAAAAGCGGATCGACTCATTAGACGTCTACCGGATCCGGTAAGAGGTAAAAAAAATACATGAAACCGATTTCTTGAAAAAATGCTCGCGTTGTTGCAGAGTAGGTACTTAATATATTGGCTGGAGTCGTTCGACGCTTGATGACTTACCCGCTACATATGAATTTCTCATTGTTCAATTGATATATGAATTATGTTTTATGTTGCATTTGCATAGTACGAAATGATTTAAGTAGATAATTAGACTTAGAAAATGAATTGGCTTAACGATCCATATTTCTGATTTTTTTTTCTTTTATAATACGACTTTCTTCTTATATAGTGACCAGAAATAACGTTTTAAAATTTATGAAATTATGTATTACCTATTTGTGTTGCATTGCAGGGTACTAGTCCTAAGTTCAAGAAACAAAACATACTTACTTTTGAAACCAATTCAAAGTAAAGCAGAGTCAATGTATACTTACAGAATAAAAAAATATGATGAACCTAGGACAACAGACTGATGATCCATTTACTATGCCGAAAAATAAAAGTTGAGACTAGAGAATGAAAAAATATCTTCCAGAAGAGTTGTTCAAAATATTAAGCTTAGAGAAAACTTAGATATATATAGTAGAAAATAACTCAGATTCATCGTCATTTGAAAAGTGATTTGACATTACAGAAAGCATTACAGATGCAAATCCAGCAAGATATGAAAACCACAGAGCATAAATGCAATAAAGAAAGATTATGAGGAAAACGTTAAGAAGGAAATGGCTACGTAAGAGTGAAGGAGTTCAGGGAAAATACTTGTCTTCTATTCATGGTATTTTGTTGATAATCAAAACAAAACAAGTGTAGCAGAAAGAACTTTTCTAGGCCGCTGGTTATATTTAATAACACCAAGAAGTTGACCAGATAACACAATTAACACTTTTGTTTCCTACGATAATTTTTCAAAATCAAAATTGAGTTTTAAAATTGTTTTACCAAAATAGATAATTTTAAGTAAGTATGTTAAAAATAGAAAGTTTAAGGTAATTTATTGTATAATTGTGTAATTGAGTTAAAGCAGATTCGCGGTATTTTAATGTATTATATAGAATGAGACTACTTGTGATGTCTAAAAATACCTATTATTGTGATCTCAGTTGATAACTTGATAATAAATGTACTAAGTTACTGACATAATATGAAATTAGTTATCACAAGTTACCATTGATGTCATTTGTGAAATCTGATAGGCTGAGACTGAACAACATATCATTGTATCTAATTATTACACTAAACTAATATAACAATTACAATTTAACTAGTTACTGCTTTAAATTTTTTATTGTTGATTCGCACGTAAATGTTTGATTAATTCTAACGAATTGTAAATAAAGTTGATTTCCATAACAAATTACTTTTTTATAAACTCATATACTTTATCATGTCTTTTATACTGTTGATTTTTGGAATGAGAAAAGGCAAATAGTTTTGAGTATTGATGTCCGATAAATCTACCGGATAAATGGATCCGGTAGGATCGATAATTATGGATGTTCAAACCAGGGTAAAATTGGTTGCCCGAAGTTGCAATCCCCTAGTTGATACTAAAAAATATGATTAAACAGTAACAAATGTCCATCGATTTTCTGATGATTCATAAACGCATATCATTTCAAAAGTATTCGTACAGAGACAATTATTAAGAATTCCTAAATTACGCATGCAATAAAGTTACCTAAATTACGAAATTAGTCTGCCAAATTCTATTTGAAAGGTGGCGTTTTGAAAATTTGAAGGCAGTGATGAAAGAAAGAAAAGGTGTTTTTCTCCTCATTTTATTTTACTAGGTGGAGTGTTTTAGTTGGTATAGCTAATTCCTAGTTACGGTTCTATTCCTAGCCCAGGACGCTGAATTTTGTAGGCAAGCCTTCGCTCATGTAATGTATATCTTCTATCAATTGGAAGAGGTTGACTGCTTTGCTGTTTTTTTTTTCTTGGCATGTACTGTTAATAATGTGTCCATGTAAACTTCCAGCTACAAAGGAAAAATGGTTGTCTCGTGATCGAACTTCCTTAACCACAATATTATAAACTCAATCAAACCTTAAATTTTCTGGAGTTAACCCTCTAAGCGTCCCAAGTAAAAAAGAGGTGTAAAAAAACCTTTAAAAAAAACAGCTAGGGCTTTACAGTATTTCGGACTAAAGATACCATCTTCCTTGCATATTTCATCAAATACCTGCAATTTCCTGAAGATTTTTTGCGCATTTTTTTTCAGACCGAAAAAAAAATTTGCGTCTTACCTGCATGCTTTTATGCAAAATTACCAAATAAAAAAAAAAACATGTATCTATAGGTAAATTTCCCTTTTTCCATCCCCTTTCTTGGACATCTTAGAGATTTTCATAGTAATATAGGTTATCTGGATTGTTATTAGTGAATCTTGATTAATCAAAGGCAATTATTAATTTCAATTAATTTAATAAACTAATTTTTAATTGAACTTATTTGTACGACTTATTATGACAAAACTTCAAATTCCTCAGAATCGGGGAACGAACCCGCGCTCCTAGTGTTGCTTGAGCGCACTATACCGGGCAGGACTTACCGAAAAGGTGGGGTGAAATAATCTGTTGAGAGTTTTAACCACCTTCTAGTAGCTCTAGTGGTGTAAAAATCAACTATTGCCAGAACACTTAATGTTTTTAAGTCGCTTATCTGAGTGATAACAGGTTGCACTGCTACATGTCCATAGTTAGACCATGCATGAGACATTATTTCCCAAGATTTCTTTCTTTCTTTAATATCTTTATGTACTTAACTTATAAACATCTTTTTTATAATGTTTAATATATGCTACTCATAAATATTTTTTCGTTTATTTTCTTTTTTTTAAACAAAATGTCAGTTTTCCTACGAAACGATATATATATATGACTTTAAAGAATCTCTTTTAAACATTTTTTTTTCTATATTAAAAGTAATCACTACACGAAAACTGACATTACACTGACAGAAGAATTTATTTTATTACAGATTAAAATTTCTTATCATGTGTTTCATATGGAAAAATACTTGATTCAGATCGAAAGTTTTTTTTAATTTGTCAGTTTCCTTTTTAGTGATATATATATTTATATGACGTATCTTTAAAATATTTTTTTTCTATTCAAAAGTAAATCAAGATTTGCATTACAGAAAAGAAAAAGATTGTATGTTTTACAGATTATAATTTCTTACCATCATGTTTCCATATGGAAAATGCTTGATTTTGAATCACAGAAATTAGTTTTTTCATAAATTTTAAGTACATTGACTAACTTCAAATATATCTTTTTACCTGTTACACTCTGATTCTCTCTCCTTCCCTCACTTCTCTCTAACCAGTTCAACTGCAAGCTGTTTGAATCACAGATACATATTATATAAACTGTATGAAAGCCATAAAATAAAACCTTCCAAAATACCTGTAAAAGTATCCATTTTTTAAAGATTTTTTGCTGATTTTCTTACGTAGGGTTTAAGTCATATTTTTCCGTTTTTCATATTTCGCTTCAAGAAACCAGATCATTCGCGTTTTATGTTTTCTAGTTTCTTAAATTCATAGACCAAAATATTATTTCAGAGACTGTTTTAAACACAATAAATATAGCAAAATATTCACTTTAAAACTATTTTAAAATATTGTGACTTACTTCGATATAGATGGCCAGATACTTTTTTATTCCTTTTCCTTATTAACTAAATAAGAAGCCAAAAAATTTTAACGTATCACATGCTTTGAAATTCTATTATAACAAATCAAATCTTTGGCGTTTTTGTGTTTTCCCCATGCATATATTTAAATCTAGTGCAAATAAGCTTAAATTAAGACTAATTAAGTTTTAACTCAAGAAGTCTACAGAACAAGAAATCAAATTTACACTGAATAAATATTTGCCGCCATGGAAAGAATATTGGAAGGGTATTTTTTTATTGCAATACATATTTTCGATCTGAGTAATTAATCTTAAAATTCACTAAAAAAATTTCTCTTAAACCAAGTAAAATTATGAATCTTTAAATAAAGTAATTTCAATGATAAAAATATTCAAACTAAGAAAAAGAACTAAAGATAAGACAAAAAATTCATAGCTCCTTTCTCTCCGACTCTAAAACTCAAAGTAATAAATATTCTTATTATTTTCTTTTCAATCAGTTCATTTTTCTTTCGTAATATAAATGGTTAATTCACGAACATGGTGTTTGTTCCACCTGGCCAAGAAATTTTTTGTGTATTTTAACTCTTAAATATTGATTAAAATATCCTCTGTTTAAATTAGTAGGTAAAATTCGTTATTTTCATATATCTTTTTATGTTTTTATATCTTTCTCAAGGTTATTGTGGAATCTTTTATCTTCACCAAATGATAATATTCACCTTCGTAATAACAAATATCTTTGAATAAGTTATAAATCTTCTATTTTAAAATTCTTAAAAATTTATTTCATTTAACATCTGCAGGGACATTATAGAATATATTGTGCGAAAAATTTATTGATCTTCATTTTTTGTTCCAAAATTGTGGCTGTAAATATATCTTTTAAAAAAAACTTAAATCTTCCTTTATTCTTTATAATTCATTTCTTTAAAAAATTGAAGAGATTATAGAATGTGTTAGTAATGATACGTTACCCCAATCTTCATTTTTCAAATTCAATGACTGACTGTTAGCGTTTGCCATTCTTTATATTCCACTATTTTTCGTTTTAAATATTTTAAGAAATCCTGGAATCTCCAAATATTGATGGTCTTCACCTTTTAATACCAATGAAAATATTTCGGTGCAGTTCGTTACTCTTGCCGTTTATTGTCATTATATTTTTATTGTACAATGATGATATAACTGAGCCTTGTAGCATCCACAAACACGTTTCTGATCTGGCATCCATTCTAATGAAAATATGCCAGTGCTTGTCACGATTTTAATTACAGTTATCGTTTGCCAGATGGGCGGAAAGGCAGGTGTATCATTTTGAATTGATTTGATCAAATTTTGGAGAAATTCTACAGTTTTAGTCCACAAACGATTCGCTTACTTTATTCGCAAGGTCTTTCTTTTCAGTTAACGTGTATTCTTAGCCGAGAGATGAACCAGACACAAAAGCCAAAAATTCAGAAAATGGATTTCTCAAGTAAAGAGGTCTAAAATGTACAGATTACTCAGAAACTTGGAAGCCTAATTTGCCCAATCGAATACAAGTCATACTCTATCATTACTTATTATACTGAAAGTAAGGAGCAACGGTGTTAATGAATATGCAACTAGATTTACATCATGAAAAAATATGTATTGGAAACTGGATTGAAGAACATAATACTAAATGATGCAGTTCTCACAAAATAGTGAAGCCTTGCAACGCTACATTACATTCAATTAATTTTACCTACCTCAGTCCTGAGATTCTGATAATTTGTGTACCACTCTTATTTTTTAGGGTATAGAGTATTTTTCAAATATTGTGAACAATTTTTTTTTCCGAAATGAAACCGTCTAGTACAAAATATAATTTCGAAAGGTGTGATACACTAATTAAAATTTAAGAAATCAAGACCTGAAATTTAGTTTAGGCTGCTCTTTGTAGCATGAATATTTGAACTTCACATTTATTGATTCATTGTAAAATTTCCAGAGCCACGATTGTTTCTCCCCACGTTTTGTTGGGTCAATGTCGCGTCCAGTATCTGCCTTCTCCGGGAAAAAGTGCCAGCCGATATTAGGAGATCTTCGGTGTAGATAGAGACAATAATAATAAAGTGCAATTTTCAATAAATTTTTCTATTAAGCATTTTGTCAAGACGCAGGTGAATATAATTTACAAAAAAAAGATATAAACTCAATTTTTTATATATTTATTTTCATCATTTTAAATGATTGATTTACCACTGCACAGGTATCCCAACCTGTAGTATCATTTGCCGTCATTTTTATTTGTTGACAAGATTTGAATTTTGGAAGGGTGAAATCACACTTGCCATATAATATAAAATATTATATAAGAAGAATAAAATATTATATAATATATATAAATATTATATCAGAAAGTATTAATACAAATTGTTTCTGAAAATTAAAGTAGCAACATTTGGTGACGTTTTTTTCTGACTTTATTTTATTCGTTTCGCGGCCACATGGCGCTTTTATAAAAATACGATCTTACTTCTTTCTCATGAGCAGAAAAATTTTCAAGAAAGGAATCTATAGTTTATTTCTGTGAAGAGAAAAGATTTTCAATACGCTATCAATTTACGATATTTTTGTTCATTATATAAAAAACAAAACACTCAGATATCAATATATAAGCATGGCTAATGCGACCGGAAGTAGTATAATCAATAAAAAGATCTTGTTTATCTGAAATTAAAGTGTTTTTTAAAATAACCTCCATATAATTATTTTTCAGTGCAGGGAATTGATTACAAAATAATACTCTAAATCTTAAAGGCAGTATTTAGAAAACTAAAAAAATTACAAATTTGATTAGATTAATGGTGTTGCAAATATAGATTAATGATTGAAAATATAACATTAAAGCGAAACACAGTGGCATTTATTTATGATCCAAACTCAATTTCCACGAGCTGCTTTCAGAAGCTTGTCCAAGTTTCGGTATGGAGCTTGAGGTATAAAGCTCTTTTATGATTTAATTGTATTAAGTCTCGTTTTGAAACGACACGGGAAAGCTATTTTGGGACCGGACCTCGTAATTTGAACCGTGAATTCGAGATCGCAAGATCATCTGAGGATCTGACTCTCGATAGATTTAAGGAGCATATCAAGACGGTCCTTTCTTGAAAGTGATTAAAGTCGACCTTCTAGTCACGAATCGAAAGGTATCTCATGAACCACAGTGTCTAGACTAGCAGTAACCTGTATTGTAGTAAACTCAATATCTTGGTTAAAACTTCTACATTGGTTGAGGTATATGCAGTTCGCGGTTGGCTTTTCGAATCGATTTTCTTAAATTGCAGTGAGCGCTTGTTGAATCACATCTTATGGTTGTATACTTATAGATCCCCATACTTATGGTATGTCCCATGTGTCCATTCAACAGGTTCGGTCGCTGTAATGGCGTCAGGTACTGGCGAGGGACATGGGGCGGCGTTCTGTATGCTTATAGTGCGGTCGATAAAGCTTTCAAAAAAAATTTTACTACGACAGAGAAAACAAGCCCTTTGAGGGAATAATTACTACACCATTTACTGAATGTAAAACACCTACAGAGACTCAGTCTTAATACCCCCATTTGTCGTAATTATGTCATCAAAATGAGGGACAATGACATTTTTCAAATTATGTTCTTGTTTTCCAGTTATATATCTTGAAGTTTGTATACTTCATTTATTGATACCTGATACAAAATATAAATATAGTAATTGAGAACGCCATGAGAGACAATTCGTGACTCACTGTTTACTACCGTTGGTCATCAAAATAATGCTTAAGTGCAAAATTGTGCTCGAGTTTAGTTTGATATAATTTAGTCCTGTTTTGGTGCAGAACGAGAGCAACTTTGGGATAGACCTCATAAGTTTAGCCGTAATCAGATGAGGAGGACGACGTCTGAGCTGGCATTCCCTTGTCCAAACTTCCGTGAGACACCAAGAGGAGGAAATGTGACACTAGTAGTCAGATTTGTGGTGTGCACCAGGCACGCATACAGGTGACACAAACATGGCACGGCATTTAATTCGGTTCTGAAATTAAGATCTAACCACCAGACCATCGGTCCTAAACTTTTAGCCAAGTTATGTTCGTGTTTTAGGTTGTTTTTTGCAGTTGTTATGTTTTCATGCTCTACTGATACGAAAGATTGAATAGAATGACGAATATTTCAGCTGAAATTCAAGTAACTGAGAATATAAATATTTTTGAATGAAGCAGGTCATAAACATCAAGCTTCGATATCCTACAATAATATTTTACTGTTGGGAATAATAGAACATCTGTCGTATATACAATTTCTTTGTTACCCATGAAGACCTTTCATTCATTGCGGATAGTGAAACCATACAGTTTCAAAGGTTATCAGCACTGTAGGAGCTTTTGTGAGGAACGATCTCATTTGCTGCCTTCCATTTA
This sequence comes from Araneus ventricosus, assembly GCA_013235015.1. NCBI lineage: Eukaryota > Metazoa > Arthropoda > Arachnida > Araneae > Araneidae > Araneus > Araneus ventricosus. The sequence continues at coordinate 18,312 of BGPR01019710.1, forward strand.
AAATCTGATTGCAGGCATACAGTAATTAAAACCATTCTACGTTGCACCCTTTTAATGAAATTTACACATTCTTTGACTAAATATCTAATGAACTTCATCGCTGGAAGATATAAAGTAAATCAAGAACAGAAACACCAGTAATCATCATAGGGCAAGAAGAAGAATTTACACCAAAACACGTACAGATGCAATGGGTTTTTAATTACACACAGTGAAGACAAGAAATTATAATCATGAAGAAAGCCTTACATATCGCGAATGGTTAAATCTCAATAAACCGTGGCTTAAAATTAGGAGGGGCAGAGACCTTTCTTCGGTCTAGAATAACTGAAACAGGAGTATACAGATCTTCATATTATAAGAGCTAGATACTATAAGCGGAATTAACTCTAACAGTATTCCATTGACTTCGTCAAGGCATGCAAAATACCGAGTCAACATATATTCTATTGAGTCTAAAATGAAACAGAATGGAAAAACAGTAGGGTGGGATCTCTTGTCTGTCCAGTTATTGGAATAACGTTATGGGGCTTGAGTCATTATTGCTTCCAAGAAGCAGTGTTCCAATTAATTTCGTTCTGCTTAACTTTAAGATGTTTTGCAGTCGCCCAAAAAGAAAATATATACCCTTCGACTGTCATTTGAATGCTGTGTATACTCGATATTTACTGTGTTTGTTTAAGATCTTCAAGAAATGCCAAACATGCATCCTGACATTATATCCAGTTTCTACTACAGGATGTAAATACGCTGGCAATACGAACCACATTGCACTAACTTCTGCCATATCTTATGACCAGTTCAACGAACAGAATAATGAGAAAAAATTAGGAGGAGATATAGATTCTAGAAAATTATGATTATATTTAAAAATGTAGAAGAGTATGGGTCCCTGTCTTCAGGTTATAGCAGAGTTTGAAGAAGCTTTCTTTGGTAGGGTTAGGCGGGTGACCCAACCAATTTCACATCGTATGATTCACCCAACACTGCCCATTTAGCTGGGTTAAAAAGGATCATTTTAATCAGATGTAAGTGTCATAATAAGAAAGTAAATCCACAGAGAATTGTAATTTCCATTGGAATTAGTAAACTTTTGGATTCGATAGAATAGGGGCTCCAGTACTTGGATCTTGATGAGTTCAAACAACCTAAGAGTACTTTGAATTTTGCATACCAAGTGAATATGATATCATTAGAAGAAATGTTCATTTCTTTGATGCTTCAGTAAAAGATATGGAAAGCAATGAAAGGCTGAAAGCTTGTAATAAAACTGATATAGTGAACTGTTTAGAAAACTACTTAGAAGAAAGAAAGTAGAAAATACAAATGCAGGATCCAAACCATTTTTGGAAGTATCAGTTCAGTGCCTTCGTAAGAAAACAAAAAAAAAGTATGGACTACTGTAATGATATCTTTAAGCCATACGTATTCACAGCTCGATGCCTTGTTACGAAGATTGATGTGGAATTTGATGGGATCATTATCTTGAAGTCTGATAATCCATATTCTTGAAGTCTGATAGTCATGATTGAGAGGAACAGCACTTGACATTCATGTGACACCTACAAATTCCCTTAAAACTACAATGAATTTTCCTATAGTTCCAGAATGAAAAACATCTATTTCATATCTTAGCGAGCAGAGCTACCATACAAACAGTAGGAAGGAGAAGCAAATGTTTACAAACTTGAAAACGCAGTTCTTTCAAACATAGAAAAGATGCAACCAATTTTACCACAAGACTGCAGAAGAGTAAATACCGGAGTTCATCTACGTAAAGCATGCAATGAAGATGGTCATGACTGTATCAACAAACGGAACAGTGGAGTCAGAAGTGAGTGTTTTATTGATATCTGCTTTTCTACTATTGAAATATTCAAGAACTTTAGATTGATTTTGAGCCATGGAACACAGCAAATGACGCTGCTGTTCATGATACATGTTCTAGCAATTTGTCCCCTGAAATATGTAATAATCTATATGTGCATTCGATCGTCATTTTGTGGTATAGGAAGAAAAGGGCCTGGGAGTTTCATTGATTACCTTGGCACTTAGACAACAATTTTGCGGGTTAAGGGCAACAATTCTCAAGATGATTGGGTGTATGCGTACTGTAAAATGGGTTTTTGTTGTTCTATGTAACGCAACACCAAAAATAAATGTGACGTTTTCCTTTTTCTTCTGACAGTAAATTCAGTCGACTGAACCAAATACCATCTGTAAACTTTTCAGCAGTGAAGTTAACTACACAGCAAGCATTAATCTGAATATATTTACAGAAAAGATTTTAAATTTCTATTGTGGAAACATGGAAGCTGGGAAAAATCTGATTGTGTTAAATCCTGTATATGGGCGACTATACCAGTGTTTACAAGAAATTATGAAAAAAAACTGGAATCATGTGGATACAAAAAAAAATCTAAGATACAAATCCATTGAAAACAGTTGCACTGCATTTAGCTATCCTCTTGTGAGGGCCAGCGTTCCGAAACGGAAGTTTAATAAACAACATAAATTTGTTCTGATAAGCATCTAATAGATAAGCGTTTGTTCTAATAAGATTTGCTCTGAAACACGTCTTTCCGTTGGTGTGGTTCAGAAGTTTGGAGAAGAGGGTCCCTGGTCAGGTGTCCTCTTCGCTCGACCGCAGCTCAAATTACGAGGTCCGTCCAAAAGCCTTCGTATTGATTCAAATGAAGAGTTATTTTGTTTAGATTGCAGTTGTTGCTTTAGTTTCTCTCTACTAGTCTACAAATATTCGCATTTATCTCTTTCAGCTGTATGGGCCATGGTGGCCCAGTCTCAGTTTCGGGGACAGTTGTTTCAATCACGATACCGATAACCGATCAAGAATCACCATGTATGGGTGATATGATGTGTTAAATCTGACGTCGTGGGACCAGACGTCTTTGGTTGAATTATTGGTGCTGAAGTTTGGAGAGGGGTCCCTGAATTAGAGTATCCTCGCTTCATCACAGCCGCAGCTCCAAAATTATAGGTCCTTCCAAAAAAAGTCCTCTCAGTATTGATGCAAAAATGACGTTAATGTAACTAAGTTAAGCTATTTTTTCAGTTGTTACTTCTCGTAGAATATATTCAGATTTCATACTCTAAATTTAAAGAAAATACAGTTTAAATATTTCATAAGGAAGTTTCTTTTAATTAATTTACTAGATTGTGTTTAATGATATTTGTATTAGGAAAAGTTATTTGCACCTCCTTAAATATAAAAGTATTGATATCGGAATATAACAGCATGGCGGAAGGTAATTTGCAACATTTAGTGTCCATATCTGTCGCTAAATTTAATAATACTTATTAATTACGCCCTTTTGAGCTTACCAAACGGTATTATCAGATATTGATGAGCGTCGTTTTTATTAAAAAAACTGTTTTAAAAGTCAAGTAAACATTAAAAAGTTCTGCGGTTTAACGTGTTAAGCTCTATAAGCTGTCATTTTGATTTTTGTCAAATATTAAAAGGTATAAACAAGAGATAAACAGGTTTCTAAAACTTGGGGTTCGTATTTTTAAGTCAGAAAATGAGTAAACGACAGTACCCCAAAGTTAATTTCTGCCAGAAGTGAAATGATATTCTTTGTGTTTTTTGAGGTAGACCGTATATTAGGCAACGAAGCTCTGATTCATTATTGCAACTGAAAATACAGTAATCTTAAAATGTATTAAACTTCTTCATTTTGAATTATGCTCCCTCTCTCTCACGAAACAGAAAATGCACAGGAAAATAGTACAGGATATCAGTAAGTTAACAACTCCAACTCAAATTGCGAAAAGCTCATTTGTGACAATGTATAATTTTTCTTCTTTGTAAGATTCATAATTTCCAGAAATGATGCATGTATATCTTTTATTATTTACTTACTTATTGATGGGGTAGTTTAAATACATACAAAATAAATTATTTATTTTATTTTGGATATTTCTAAGGAGTAAAGTCTATCTACTAACTCTTTATTGACGTGAAGATACGAATATTAGTTTCTTAAACACTTTGAAGCAAAGGGCACACACTCAGCGCTCATGCACACAAAAGCACACACATTCACACTCATGTTGAACTCATTAAACTATTAATTTTAATGAATACCCACTTAAGTAGTACATGCAATATTCTCGAGTGGTTTAAAATTTCAGATATTAAGAAAAGTTTTTCATCTCGTATCTGAAAAAGCTGAATGAAAATCTATGTCTGTATTTTCCTCTCGCAATCCTTTCAAAACATGCAGTAGGAATCTCATTACATATAGGTTAAGACATTAAAGAAACATGAAACAATACTGAATTACTTACTTGTTTTAGTTTTAATTTTTTCTTCAAAACCTCTGTTACCAATAAATCCTTCACTGCACCTAAGAAGAAAAATTACGCAGAATTGAGGAAAAAATATGCAAAGAAAATTTATGAGACGTATAGTAACAATTATATACTAAAAAACATCCCTAAACCAGCATAAGATATTACATCCCCCACGATGTTGTCGATATTCTAGATATCACTCTTTCTTCTCGTTAAGATAATAATATTTCACAGAATCTTGTGCCCCAATAGAGGTTTACTAAAAGCATGTTCTATGAGACGCTATAATATTCCGATCTCAATCTTTTTACTTCTATACACTCAATAACTTCTAATCATCAGAAAGTTTATTTATAAAAACATTTACTATAATTATAGACATGTTTATTATTGTGTTACAAATACTACCAAAAATTGAAGACAGGGGTGAAATCTGATTTTTCCCTTTAATAATCAAATACAGAAAGGGCGAACTTTGCTGAAAAGAAGACAATGAAACAAGACTTACTTATCAGTCGTCGGTAAAGTTTGGTAAGATGGCGTACCAAACTTTAGTGGTTTTGTGACCTCAGTAATAGGTGTGCAGGAGGTTTATCATTTCGGCAAGAGCTTCTTGTAACTGTTTAATTGCAGCAGATTTTTTCCCTCGCATTCGTCTTGATTTTTTTGTTTTCACATACCCCCTACAATCTATCAAATCCCGCACCGAAAACCATCCGTCTATGTAAAGAAGTGTTTATCAATATAATGTTAAGGTTAAGCTTAAGTGAAATGATAACATTTGCAGAGACAACTTTTGATTTTACATTTTATTCCATTTTAAAATATAGTATTAGTTTTTTACGCCAAAACAAAATGAAACCAGTGTTGTAAGTATCCGTTTTAACTTACAAGAATAGCTAAAAGTGCACTTCGTAATAATTAACCTTATTCAGTGAAGCAGAGGATTATAAGCAAATTCACTTGGAGAAAAATTCTCTAATTTTTTAGCGCATTTTGTTTTCTGAACTCATTAACAACTTTTATTTCGCGTACCTCCAGATGGTTTTATCGTAACCTTGGGGTTAAACGCACAACAGGTGGGGAACTTCTGATTTAAAGTGGTATTTTTTTTAAGTTGTGGTATTTTTCAAAGTTTAGAGACTGAAAGAAGCTACACGGTTTTCTGAAAACGAAGATATTTTCGTAATTACTCGACTTCATGCTGGTAAGATGACGAACGGTGTCGGGCAAAACGAAATTGAGGGCATAGCTTGATTTATTCAACATCATATATTGTATCGACAAGAATTTAATGCTATCGAGATTATATCTTGATCACCAACAAATCACTTTTATAACAAAAACATAATCAGATTAAAGTAACAACATAAAACAAAGGAAATGTACCAATCGAAATTTTAGATTCCAATCTTAAGAAACAAATCAATTACAAAATCCCAGCGTCGCCATGGGCCAGATTCTGTCCCAGCCAGTACACGTAAAATGGGCCCATAACGCATGAAACATTGGAGAACTCCGATTCCGTTTTCCTTGCTCATACTTATTAGTGCATTTGTTCTTCTTCATTATCGATGTCCCCCGGGTCCAGAATGTCATCAGTGTCAGTAAGAACTTCAAATGTATGAGTTGAGTCTTAATATTTAGACTATTAGAAGTCAAGGCGCTGTCGCTTACATAGTTTCATTTTTTTATATATAATTTTTTAGCGAGTTTTGTTGTGTTTATTCTTGTTACTTCCACTTTCTTCAATTGTCCTTTGATTCTTTTACTCTTTTTTTCCTCATTCATATTTTTTAACAGAGAAGCTCAATTCTCACTAGGTGCAAGTGAGATGATGAATGAGGAGGGAGGTGCCAGTCATGTGAGATGACGAACTCATGGATTAGCGTAGAGTTTGCCATTTTACTCTCCACCCAATTCGTCATCTTATCCGACTTCGCCGTTTTTATGACTAAAACGTTGAGTATATCAGCTCATCAGAAAAAATTTAAATAAACCATCATTGAGCACGTTGTAATAAGCTCTTTACGGAGGAATATCACATGGGAAAGTCAGGAAAGTAGGAAAGTCCGCGGAAAGAGATGCCAGAATGGCGTATTTTAAGTTCGACATTCTACTAGGTAACCACGCTTACTATTCTCAGCCCTCTACACTGCTACGCGCTAAAAAAATCGCATAGTGATGAAATAATGACGCCATTTGCTTGTTTGTTATATGGTGGTCGTTCTTATAAGTCGTCTCTTATCTGAGGGACTAACCAACTGAGATGTTGTTTTATTCTTTGCTATACGGGACTACTTAGAAGCTGATGCGCTTTTCAAAATCACTATTTATTTTTATCTAATTCTTGTTAATCCTACCGAAAAACAAAGACTTTTAATATTGCCGATGTGTAGGTAGTTGGCAGAGACAGGATGAAGACCTCATCGTCTTGTCCCAAGAACTTTCTACTGTTTTCATTTTGAAGAAGTATTTAAGATTTTTTTAATTATTTTGTATACTTTCTTGGGGTAAGTGATCTATTATCAATCCCATTATATGTTTTCAAGGTGGAGACCTCAGAAGAATATTTTAATAAACTTACGTATAAAGAGATGTCGGTTCGAAGACACAGAAGGTGGAAAGAAGAACGTTTAAAGCAGCAAAGACAGGAGGCTAGGGGTGCCCAGAAAGAGTTATTACAAAGAAACTGATGATTGGTTTCCTTCACTTCTGACACTTATGACGTCAGTTCAAACTTCCAACGAAATATAATATTGTACCTGCATTGTTATAAGATCTATATGGACCAACCATCTGGTCTATTAAGAGTGTACAAATACCACACAGGTGGACCGAGTTCTCAGTTTTCTGAATTAGGAAAACTGTTGTCTAAATTTGGTAAATGAAAATTACTGGTTTTGATATAACCAATTTTCTATGATCTCGAATTTTTGACGAAAATAATCCTTTCATTACATACTAATGAAGAATACTTGCTAAACATATTTAATTAATTAGTGTTCTGTCCTAAATTTGCTTTCTAAAAATAAAAATGTATTGAATTTTTTGTTAAAATTTTCAAGAAAATGCTACCCAATGTATGGTACCAGGGCAAGTTCCCCACTTTAACTTTGCTTTTTTTAAATAGCAAAATAACTTTGATATTAAAATAAAAAATTTAGAATTTAAGTACAACACAACGAAAGGTAAATATATAATAATATATAGAAAAAAATTAACTCAAAACTTATTTATTAAAAATCGTCAAATGTTAACATAACCATCTTGCCCTGACTTCCATATAAATTTATTCCGAATGCGCTATCCTTTTGCCAAGCATGAACCAAAGTTACATCGGAACTATGAAAACTGTTACCGAGTATTGTAATCACAGAAATAACTGAATTGGAAACTTTTGGTTTAACACTGGTAACTGGTAACTACGGGTTTCTGATAATTCAGTATCAGGCAGTCATTTAGGTAATTTTCAAAAAGAGAAAAAATCCAATTTGTCATCTTGCCTCCTCATCATCTTACCCGACTTTCCCCTACTTAAATTCTTTCCAATAATTTGTAATGTACGTGATATTCGATATTAGGTAAAAACTACTGAATATAAAACATTTTACTTATCAAAAAAATTAATGAAACAATAGAAATTAAATAATAGGAATATTGAAAAGCAAATGCTATTAAAATATCAATTTCATAAATGACATTAGTCACTAAATTAGATTTAGTAGTTACTAAAATGAATTAAATTTATTTTTAATTAAATAAATAATCAAAATTTTAAGTTTATTAGTGATAAATATTATGACAATGGAACTGGGGAGCCTAGCAACGTCACTATCCCATTGAAGAGAATTGTTGGTTTAGAAAGTAGAAAAGAACGAATAGACCAAAATGAAAATAAAGGAATCTAAAAATGCTATACCAAGACAAGAAGCTGGAATAAGCTTAGCGAGACATCCAGTCGCTTCTGATATTTACTGCGAAAAAAAGAAAAAAAATATTCTAAGGATAAAATTCACAACAAACAAGGAGACGAACTCATACGAATGGCGAAACGGCAAAAGAAACCAAACGATGACAAATTGTTCCCAGCAGAAGAGAGATTTTTATTAATATAATAGAAATGAATAAAAATATAAGTTTATTTGCATTCTAGGAAAAAATAGAACAAATAAAATTACAATTGTTGCAGAGTATTATTAAAATAATTCTTTTGTATTCCATTTGACTATCATCAAAAAAAAATTTATTCTTTAAGCTAATATGACTTACAAGTTTTATTTAATTAATTATTCTCATGTCAACTCAACTGCCAAGGCACTAGCAGCCATTTATGCCGATAATCAAGGCGAGGAAATGTATTGCAGCTGTACTGGTTATTATTTGAGTTGCCATATTGGCTGCATGCCCACCACACCAAAAGTTGATCCAAACCACAAAGTGACCTTCGGTTGGCCACGATCGTGACAAACGTATCTGCAGGTCACCAATTCTTGTATTCTTAAGTTTTCTGTAGGGTCAAGTACCTTAACTTGACTTTTTTCTAAATAATCTATGATTAATCTACTTATCATTAAGACGTTGGTTACATCGTAAATCCAAATTATTACTTCAAATGTTGCTTAAAACTCAGAAATATTTTAATTCATCATGTCTTCAAGAATAAATTTTGAAATCCACGAATGAATGAAAGTGAAAAAATTCACTTCTGGTTCTCTAAAATATATTTACCTACACTTACCAATAGGATAGTTCTTCCAGATTAAATAGAAATTCCACCTCTAATAGTCAAATTAATAATAATTCTCAAGTAACCCTTCTTAATAATAAGTATCTAATAGTTCTCGAAGGTCAAATATGGATGGCACACACAAATTAGAAATTATCTCGTCTGAAGAAAAACATGGCATAGAGTATCTAATTTCTCATAGAAATATTTTTTTTTTTTTTTAAGTTATATAGGTGGAGGAGACTAATGATTCTAACGATATCAAAATCATCCAGCAAAAGATGACATAGAAGGGCTTAAAAAGAAAGGGCAAGAGAAAAATTATAGGTTTTTTATAGTAGAATTGAAGAAGATTGCAGTAGTATTTCCAGTCAAAATAGCATTATTAACGAAAAGTATATAAATTTGCTTTACCATTTGAAGGTATTTCCAATTGTTTCACATTTCCCGTGCACACATGTATCATCACTGCATATAGCTGAAATAAATTTATCTCATGATTTACAAGAAAAATGTTGCATTGACATTTTTTGCTTGATATCAGTTTGTGTATATATACAATACATATATGTTTGTCTGCTTTGGAATTCAGTTGATAGTGGAAAATAGACAATATACCTTGAAAATGAATGCATTCTTATTTAAGAATACAAAGTGATACTTTAACCCTTTCTAAAGGCCATGGGAGAATACTTGCAACCGAAGATTCATCAATTTTTTAATGCAATAATTTTTAGTTGATGTGAGTCTTCTTAAACAAGTGAAACAAAAACCTAAATGTTCCAGTTTCTTTCTCAAAAACCTAAACTAAAGATGTCTTGATTTGAAATTAATTATTTCTTAATAAAATTAATTAACAAAACTTATGTCCTCAGTGGCTAAATTAATTTCTTTCCTCAAATTAAACTCAATCTCAAGGATTATTTTATCACAACCCTACCTAGGAAAAAATAGCTCTTTAAAACGTTTAAGGAATAATAGCTATAAAATACTTGTTTCATTACTTAAAAGCCAACCAAAAGCACGTCAATCGACCATATAAAGCTGCACCAAAACCCACAGCCCCATAAAACCCACAGCTGCATTCTACAAATAAAACATGTAAATTCTATAAAAATATAATAATTGAAATTCGAATATTTGCATTCTACAGATAAAATATAACATTTCTTAATTCTTGGAATTTCCTTGCAATTTAATATTTAAAACAGTATATGCTCCATAAGATCTACAGGTGCATTCAAAAAATTAAAACCATAACTGTATAAAATTATAACTTTATAGCAAGAAAAAAAGGCTCAAAATGCATTTGATTATTCTGGATTTCTGAAACTGCGACGTCTCACAAAACGGTTTTATAAAGAGAAAAAAACAATTAGTTATCTAAAGATACCTGGTATCCGAACACATTCGAGCAATTTTTTAAACTATTTATAATATAAAAGATTATTAATAAAATAGAGTAGT
>BGPR01019711.1:14270-28822 GCA_013235015.1 Araneus ventricosus
CGGACCCTACACGACGCGCTCAGTTCATTGTCCTTTCTCGCGTTGGCTGCATCCCTTAGTTTTAGCTACGTAAAATTATTTCTAATATTTGGTATTTCATTTCAATTCTTCGTCTATCGTAATGCTCGGGTTGAAGGCAGTGTTTTTAGCTTTATGCTAACATTGTTCGCAGAAAGCATTATGATTTCTCTAATTTTTTAGCGGTTCGTATAGATTTCACTTATTTACCCCTGATGAGCCTCTATACGCTTTTACCGATAAACTACATTCTTTGTTGAACCATTTAAATTTAACATTGATTGATTTTCATGATATATATATATATATATATATACATCTTGATTAGAGGTGAAATGTAGAATATTTGAGTCAAGGAGAAGACGTTAGTTGAGTCAATCTTCTTTTATTCAGTCATTCAGGATATTTCTTCATGGGTAGAGGATTCAGTTCTTAAGTAGCCCCATGACCAGAATAGAAGAGGTAACGCGCGAGGCGGCGCTCTGTTGGTAGTCGTTTACATATTGGAGTGAAGAAAGGCAGATAGAAATGCGCAGAACGCTAAAGTATCCAGAGATGGGAATTTTCCCGGAACGACTCGTGACTCGAAAAGAAAGTTGTAGTGCGCTTATTACGATGAAAGTAGAAGTAATTAAAATGAGGTGTCGTTAAAAGATTATTTAAGAAAGTTAAAAAAATTAAAATATCACATATATATATATATATATATATATATATATATATATATATATATATATATATTATATATATATACAGGGTGTCCCAAAAATGTGGGACAAGCGTTTATTTCCTTAAATATTAATTTTAGACATGTACTTCCAATAACAAAGTTTCATCATATAAGGTAGGAATTTGTATGAAAACATCTTGGCTTCTGTGGAAGATGAAAAAAATTCAGAAAATTTAATTTTTTTCAGCCCTCATGGAGCAAAAGTGTCAATGAGAAAAAAGTTCCTCTTACATTCATCTATGCATAAACAAAGTTTCACGATTCTCTCTGCAAAACTTGCAGAGATATATTAAATTTTAAATTTGAAGGGACTGCTCAAAAAATTATATGGAATGCTTATTGCAGAAATGCAAATTTAGTCAACGTATAAACACTGTGAAATACAAATATTTTCCTAGTAGTACATCATCCAATAATTATAGATTGAAAAAATGCCAATGACTCAGTCTGTCACTCAGTTTCATTGGTAGATAGTTTCAACTATTGACTTGATAAATAATGGAAGGACAACTTGAGAAAAGAAAATTTAACATAAGACAGGAAAATAGCCTAATATCGGACAAGAATATTAAATTATTTGTTCTCAGCTTCGTGCATATTATTAGGTTTTTCCTAAAAGCAGTGGCGACTCGTCCCTAAGAGCGGCAGAGTTGCTCACTAAAATTATTTTTAAAATTCGTATTTTCGATTTAATTCTTATTTGCTTACTTGTCTACTTTGAGAGTTCGATAATCAACGAAAAAAGATAAAAACAAAAAAAAACAGAAAATGAATGAAAAAGGAAGACAGACATAGGGTGGGGTAAACATCAAATAGTTTTGGAAAGCACCAAAATTTGCTCATTGCATGCAACTAAACGACATCATGGGCGAAGGCTAATAGCTATCATTTCTGTCTTTGAACTTTAGCTAGAACTTGATTTTCGAATGTTCCTGTTTGGCGTTAGGCCAAATAATGTTCTTTTTCCCTTCACAATCTGACCCAAAATTCGTCTTCGCACTCACAAATTGCTTTTCTTCGCTTTATCTATTATTGGTTGTGTTTCGGTTTCAGATTCACTTTCATGTTGCGTCAACTAGAACTTGACTGCTTACTGCGTATTTGGTTTCTGTTATTAAAAGTCACTAATGAAAAAAATTTTCAATAATACAATTCAGATAATTAGAACTACAAGTTTGGATCATTTGAAGGTAAATATAGTTTTGAAAAATTGTATTCCAGTAATATTTTTTAGCACAACTTGTTTTTGAGCAGATGAAACGTCGAAGCCGATTATATCATCGTGGATATTTTTCGAAAGTTCACATGATGAACTATTTTTGCAAATACTTTAATTAATGTATTATTTGATTATTCTTTAGATTTAACAAATTCGTTGTTGTTTCCCTGATTCAGCCCTTTTAATAACTTATTGAAATACGTATATTATCCCTAAAATGTGCATCGAAAGACTGGGGGTCAAACAGCAGTTAGAGGTATGGAAAAGTGGTCTAAGTCAATTACTTTGTTTTCTTATATCTCGGCAAGTTTTGAAGATAAAAGCGTGCAACTTTGTATGTGAATCGATGAATATAAAGAAAACATTTTACTAATTGACAATTTTGTTCTATGGGGGCCGCATAAAAATGTAATTTTTCTAGCTTTTTATTATCAATCTCCTTGGATATCAAAGTATTTTCATACAAATTCTTACCTTATTTGATTAAACTTTGTAACTGGAAGTATATGTCTAAAATAAATATGTAAGGAAATAAATGCTTGTTCCACCTTTTTGGGACACCCTGTATATACGGAAAAAATATGAATATCCCACATAATTCGGCACTGTGGCCCCCGCATTATAAACCCCCATTACGACCAGCACATGCAGCGACCCCTCAGGCAGGGGTAGGACCCTTCGTCGGTAGGAGATAGCACGACCCTCTTCCTTATACGACAGGTTCTCATCCCCTAGTCACTCCTTTAAGTGGGAAATATTTCTAATAGAAGGATATATCCCAATATGTATCTAAGAGGTAGCAATATAGATATATCTAAGGGAAGGAAAATAATTCTTTCATGACATAGATCACATACAAATTCATACTAATGTTTAAATCGAACATACACTAATTGTATCAAAAAAGGCAATAGACACGCAGATACTAAATTAGTGTATCTTTTTCTGTTTAATGTTTGACGGCTGAAATCGAAGAAGCCATCATCGTCGCCATTACAGAGAAGTACTTCAATCAAATTAAGGCTGCCTCGGCAATTAAGGGGAATTTCGGTGGTCGATCGATTGCGTTGAAGAAATTGACTCGGAGGGAGTGAAAAAATTTTATGGGATTTCAGAAGTTGTGTGGAAGCACCTAAATGAAATTATGGAGAGAAATTTAGAAGTTCTTCAGAATGAATTTTTTCGATCGCTTCTTAAACAGCCTTTTCGTTTAGTTAATTCATTAAACTAATTTCGTCACGGAATAAAATGTATCGTTAAAATGTTCGCTGAATTAAATAGTAAATGGAATTCGAGTTAAGTTTTATTTGAGTCTTCGTGTAAACGAAGTAATGAGTTTATTATATTTTAATATTTGGTGTATTTTAGCAAACTTGCAGTTACTATGTTTTTTTTTTTTTGTTCTACAAGCTTCAGTAACTAAAAATAATAAGGGCTTGAAATTTATCTTAAAGAGCATATTCTATGTTAGTAAAGAGACAAGAATCACCTGTCATTTCAAGGTTATTTTTAAGAAGTTTGAAACTAAGTTGATGATATGAGTGGGTTATATATGAACATCCTGCCAATAACTGTTTAATGGTTATAGCGTCTTTGCATAATTATTTAAAGTTGATAAATATTAATTTATGGACATTAACTGTTCGAGCCGTTTGTGCAGAAACAAGATTCAGCAGCAGCCAACGATAATTTCAGAAACAACTGCCGAATAAAGCATAAGTTTGTGATTTAACAATTTCTTGGACATAACGCAACACTCAGAATGCCTTAGCTTCGTAACTAATTTTCCTAAATATGAGAAGAGACATACCAAGACATATGGAAATTTATCACCTTTTATAGGTATTCAGTCTTTGGAGTAAGTTAATTTCAAAATAAGCTAGTGAACATCAAAAAAGTTTTTAAAAGGATGAAAAAGAAATTGGAAAAGAAAAAACTTCCTGTAGACTTCGTCAAGGGTCACCTCCGACAAGGATTCGAAAAGATATTTTTTCTGGGATATCACATTCAAAATGAACTCAAATTCTCATTGAAAGAATTTTACAAAATAAAAGAAAAACCTCCATTCCTCAGACCTCAGAGAACCGAAAACTAAATATGTTAAACCTACCACATACAAACAATTTACACTCGAAAATGCCGCCATTAAAACAAAGACGCCACCAAGACACTATTTCATCACACCATATATCAATCAGCCTGTGATCCTCACGCCAACTGAGAAGAGGGAAACCAGGAAGAAAAGAATTGAAAAGAATACATATAAAAATTAAAGAAACATTTCTGAGGGCAAATTCTCAAAAAGGCAATAACTTGTTAAAAGATAGCCAAAAATTCGTTATCATATAAGTTTCTTTTTTAAATCAGATCACCTGGGGTCTCTATATAAGATGTCCTGTTATATATTTATTTAATCCTGTTAAATTGGGAAAAATTAGGTTTTGAAAATATTAGTATTTAAATTCGAATGAATATTGCGTATCCCTTTTATCATTAATACCTACTAAAATATCCCCACTAGAAATCTCCATTTTAATATCCAAAATAATTGGCACTCCACTGATTTTCGTTAGTTTTATTTAAATTTAATTCTTCTGAATAACAATTTATTATAATATCACAATTATCAGCATTTAATGAAAGTAAATCTTAATATAAATAAAAGTCATTGTAGGTTTGTATATTTGTATGTTTGTATCTATGTTCCACATCTCCTCCTAAACCACGTCACTGATTTCAACCAAACTTTGCACACTAATTAATTAGGACCAGGGTAAGATTACTGTCAACTTTTTAAAGCTCAAAAGTTAATTAAACAGTCAGTTAATTAAAAAGTAACCGAAACCGCTTTTACGCTGTAAGTTCGGAGCAAATTATCCCCCAAAAATTATTTTTATACCATCTTAAAGTTCAAAGTTTTACCTTTCTAATGATATCAGTTTTATATCTGTGAGATTTGTCCTTCAAGTTTTATTAATTTTTCAAAATTTAATAAAAAGTTGACACGCAGACGATTTTAAAATAAATCAAATTTAATGATACTATGTACATAGAGTTGATACTAATGAGTTGCTAGGAAACGGTGTAATTACTTTGCCATTATTTTTTCTGTTTATTTTTTTAAAATATCGTTTGGCAATGTTTTCATTGGTTCTTAAAGAATTCTAAAGCTTATTTAATTAGATTAAAAAATCACCGCAGTTCATATTACCTGTCATTTTTACCTGCGTTTCCTTAGAAATAATAAATCCTTAATAATATATTAAATGAGAAAGTGTGTCTGTTTGTGAAATACTCAACTCGACGCTTGATTTTCATTTTTCGAGTTTGCAGTCTATTTAATTTTAGTTATTTATATTTGTATCTTTTGCATATCAGATTTTATTCAAGAAGCTGTCGATAAATCGAAGTCGGGACAGAAATCTATTGATAGATATGATATAGCTGCAAGAGTTTTTAGATTAAAATTTAGAAACTAATGTTAATTATAACTAAAGTAAAATATGCCAAGATATAGTTTTTTGTTTTATGTATTCTTTTGAATGGTAGAAGTGGATGACATATAGCATGATGGATGGTATATTCCACAGATTATAAGGGCCTGATGATACCATTGAGTACAATGATGTAATTTACAATAACGGAGAATATATGAGGAATAGAGAATGGTTGTTGAATTGGTAATTTTGGCACTGATTAATGAAAGTTTAGGTCAGATAAATAAAAAAATATGTCACAAATGGAGGGAGGTATTATAGAATATCTATCTGTAGATATGCTAATGGGCAATAATAATTAACATCAACTTCTTCATATAACAGATAACAAGCTCTTCAACTCCTTTAGAATTGTCAAGGTTACTCTTCCAACAAACTGAGATTAAAAGTCGGTGTTCCAGTACTATTGATACATAATCTCGATGTACCGACACTGCGCAGGGTTACAAATTGCACACCTAGGTCCAAACGTCGTGAAAGTGTTTAAAAACGAGAGAGTGTTTTTAATTTCACTCATTCAGATAATACCGAAGAATTTACCATCCAAGTTCAAAATGTAACAATTCCCTTTAAAATTAGCATTTGCCAGGTTCAGGGCCAGACACTCAAAGGGGAAGGCGTACATTTGGAGAAACCATATCTTTCCCATGGACAACTATATATGACGTGTTCACGTGTGTCCAGACCACAAAACCTCTACATCCGTGCAAAAAACGTAAAAGAAAAAACGTAGTATACAAAAGTGTGTTAGCATAGATAAACAAATTACCTAACTATAACAGCATACACTCCTGTTAGTCGTCCAATTATGTAGTGTCAACAGTCAAAACTTTTAATTTCCCGTTTCAACGTGTAACGAAACATTTACATTCGTGAATTTAAAAAAAATTAATAATTCAAATTCTTCGCGCACGAAGTCGCGGGTAACAGCTAGTCACCAATAAAATCTGAAATCGTTATAAATGATGTTTAATTATTTTACTTACAAAAAATGTAGAAAAGCATAAGTCAAAGCGCAAGAAAAAGCTGTTCCCATTGGGATGCCCTTCATCTGTTTATAAAAATTAATTCCATTTGAAAGGTAATTCTCCAAAATATTAAATTTATAAAGTTTAGTCTTATCAATGATTTCCCTATCCAAGTAATAATCGTACGTAATTGTGCAAACTTCTGATAATTTTTCATATGGTAGTTTAGTAGAAAGATTTTCAAAATTAAAGTTATTCATTTTATTAATAGCATTTTGTAGGCATCATTAAAGAGGTTTTGAACTTTGAAAAAAAAGCAAACGCTATTAAGGCAGAAATATTAAAGAAACATTTTTTAAAAATTGAAAATGTTTAATTAAAGCAAGATTTCTTTTTTTAGTGCGCATTTTTTAAAATATAGTTTCAGTGCATTTCACCACCAAACTTGCCCGTCAACAAACTATGCTTTTTTCCTGAAGAAATATTTACCTATATCTATGGTTTTTCTGGTGTTTTCAAGAATAGTTTTCCAATAAAAACAATTTTTTACAAGAACCTACTGTCATTTCTTTGTCGTTTGTTAATTAATTGGAAATACCTTGTGAAAAATGCTTCCCTATATAGTAGCAAAATTAATATGTTTACACAGAAAAGTTTTTGCATTTTATTCATTTAGTTAGATATGAAAAATAAACTACTTTTCAGTCTGACACTGAAGATCAAAACTATGAAAGTTTCTTTTTTCACAGAATTAAACATTATACTGGGTATATGAATTAATTTTAATAGATTTTTTTGATAAAAATACGGCTTTATAGGGGAAAAATGGTTACAAATTAATAGTTAAAAATATTGCCAATCGGTAGCCACTACGTTTACCCATTTTTCTGATAATAGGCAGATTCCATGTGGAAAACGACACATCTTTAGAGGCTATCCACCAATCAACTCATATTTTGGTATCCTCATAAGAAGCGCTGCTCAGTCAATCAATGAGACATAGATCGAAATAGGTGGCAATAGCAGGGAGCAATATCTGGAGAATACGGCGGGTATGGTAGTGCTTCCCAGTTAAGCGTTCCTGACGTTTGCTTGATCGGATATGCGTTCCCAACATGAGAACGAACATTGCAGTGCTAGAAAATAACTTTGCAGTGTTTTTACTTCTATGCTCGGATCAATTGCATCAATTGGCAGTGTCCCACAGTGATTTTTTCGTTGGGTTGGAACAGCTTATAAAACATTATATCCAGCTGATACCATCAAATACAAAGAATGAGATTGCACTATGAATATTCAGCTTTGTCGTCGATGTTGATGGTTCGCCTCTCCTGCATTATAACCTTTTGCGCTTTGGATTATCGTATCGTATCCACTTCTCATCATCTGTCGCGATTAGAAGCAAAAATCTTTTTCCTCTTGTCTTGAAGCAACAATTCATGGGAAATTTTTCTCTTTTCTGCATTCCTCCACTTTGAATCGTACAGCACCCAATTTCTTGCTTGTGCTTCATTCCAATAGTTTTTAAACGTCTCGAAATCGTTGATCGCTCGACATTTAATGATTCTGCAAATTCATCTTACGTCTGACTCGGAGATTTATCGAGTCAAGTTTCCACTTCCTCATCTTCAAACTTCTTCGTTTGTCCTGGAAGTTCCTTAACTTCCGTGCCAAAATCATCTTTTTTATAGAGTTTCACATTTTGAAAGCGAAGGACCATAATCACCATAAGCTTCCGACAACATTCATTACAGCAGCACTTTTCATTAAATGGAAGCAGAAAAGCAAAGTTTCCCGCAAATTGCATTTTGTTATCTCAAAATTCGACATATTCAACGCTTAAATAAATAATGTCTTTATATATATATTAGATTTTGTTTTAAATTTGGTTGCATTGTTCAGATAATGACTTTTTAGTTTAGGATTTGCTTCTTCATATGTATTGTTTACTTTGTTTCTGTATGATCATATATAATAAGTTCTATTTAGATTTATATTAATATATATATGTTTGTTCCAGCATCACTTCCAAATGGCTAATCCAATTTTGATGAAACTTGGTACACGGGTTCCTCATTAGCCGACTTGAAGTACTGAAGGAATAAATAAGCCGGAACCCAGTCCCTCAAAGCAAAGTGGCCAACATACATATAACAAATAGGCCGATTGACATGTATGGTAATTTTGATTAAACTTGGCACTCCTGTTCCTCACTATATATCTTGAAGTACTATAGGGGTAAATAAGCCCTAGCCCAAGAACTCCGGGTAGGGTGGGCCAAAGTCTCCAAAATACATGTTACTAATATGCCGATTGACATGCTTGACAATTTTGATGAAACTTGGTACACATTTTCCACAATATCCAATTTGAAGTACTGCAAGGGTAAATAAGCGCAAGCCCTCGCGTTAGGGTGGGGAAAAGTCTCAAAATACATGTAACATATAAGCTGACTGACAAGCTTGCCGATTTCGATTAAACTTGGTACACATGTTCCTCACTATATGATTTGAAGTACAGTAGGGGTAAATAAGCCCTTGCCCAAGCCCTCAAGGTAGGATGGGGAAAAGTCTCCAAAATACATGTTATTAATAGATCGATTGACATGCTTGATTATTTCGCCGGCTTGGGAGATTTTGATAAAATTTAGTACAACACACTCCTAATTAGCCAACTAAAAATACTATTGGACTAAATAAAGGCTAATCCAATCCATCAGGATAATGCGGGCAAAATCTTTAAAATACATTTAATAAATGCATAGATTGGCATGAATTTGATATATCTGGCACAATTTTGATGATATTGGGTACATATATTCCTCAAAGGCTGACTAAAAGTAGTTTATGGATAAATAAACGATGATCCAATTCCTCAGAGATGGGTGGTAAAAAATCTCCAAAATGCATGTACACTCTTGGGACGATTGACGTGCTGTTGGATATGGTTAGGGCGATTTTGATGAAATGTTTCTCAATGGATGATTAAAAATGCTCTAAGGGTAAATAAACGTTAACTGAATACGTGAGGTAGGATGGAGTCAAGTCTTTTAAATATATATAAAAAATGGACGAATTGACATAAAAACTGATAATTCTGGGGAAATTTTTTTGAAACAGGGTAAATATGTTCCTCACAGGCTGCCTAAAAGTAATGTATGGATAAATAAACGTTAATCCAATTCATGTAAACCTTTGAGCCGATTGACATGCTGTTGGATATGGTTAGGGTGATTTTGGTTAATTTTGGAACATATACTTTTAATTAGACAACTAAGAATATTGTATTTTTAAATAAACGCCAACCTAATCTCTGACGTTAGGGTGGGACAAAGTCGTTTAAATGCATTCGACAAATGGACGATTGACATTAAATTTGATGTGGCTGAACAATTTGATGAAATTTTATAGACATGCTTCTCAAAGGCAAAATATAAATACTTTAGGGTTAAATAAATACTCATCCAAAACCTCAGGTAGGGTGGAGCAAAGACGTAAGGCGATTGACATGAAACTCGATACTGCTGGAGCGATTTTGATGAAACTTGGTAAGCATGTTCCTCCTTAACCAACATGAAGTATTGTTGGGGTAAATAAGCCCTATTTCAGTTTTTCAGTGTAGGTTGGGGTAATGTCTCTGAAATATACATAAAAAATGGACTGATCGAAATTAAACTTAATTCGTTGGTTTCAATAATATCGAACAAAAATACGGAGGTTTAAATCGATTTTAGTTTACCCTTTAGGATGATAACTACCAATATGACATGTAAAAATGTTTATTTAGAACGCCTGGAGCAATTATGTCGAAGCACGTTTCATTAGTGTATTTAAACACTATAATTGTTGAAATTTTAGTCGAAAAATGACTCCCACATTGTTCAACAACAACAGCAAAATACGGTATTGAGAAATGGTCCATATCTCGCACTCTTCTGGGTTGGATGGAGGGTAGTCATAGGAAGACATTTATCAAATGGTTTTTGTACTAATAATTTACAACTTATTTCATAAAAAAATTTATAAATATTTACTCAGAAGAATAATATTAATAAGAATTATGTTATTTATGAAATATTGTTCGGTTTATTTTCTTCCAAGATATTTTGACCTAAATAAGACTGGTCAACTCCAGGTACTCTGCTAGTTATATAGTTAAAATTTATATTTATTAATTACACATAATCTTATTTAAATTCCAAATTAATGTTTTATGAAACATAGCGAATATAACAAAAGAAAAATAAGTTAAGGCAGTAAAAATAATACCCCAAGATATGATTCTTTTTCTTTATTTAATCAGAAAACAAAACGAAGCAAACGGGGAGAAATATGAAATGTCTTTGAGACGCCTAACTTTTTCATGAATGTCTGAAGTGGAACACCGTTAGAAACAAAATTCTCGCTCCATAAAAATAACATTATTCTCAAACTTTGAGGAATTGGGAGAAAAAAGCTTTGTCATTTTCGAAAAAAACAAGAGTCTTCCAATAGAATTTACGATAAGAAAAGATTGGAAAAGACATAGTTTATGTTTATAGTTTTTTGCTCGATCAGAACTTTTTGCCACGTTTCGTGAATTTTTGATATTTCTTTTCTGACGAAAAGATCTTTCTAAATCTTCAGACTAGTGCATGGATTTACTTAAAAATTAATAGCTTTCATCTTAAATATGCTTTGTTTGAATTTACCTTTACTAATAATTCAGTATAGAAGAAAAAACTTTTGAAATAGGGACAAACCAGTGATGGATTAGTAGAGCATAAATGCTCTTTAAAGCATGTAAATAAATAATTTTACTCAAAATTATGAAAGTGATAAAACCAAGAGTAAATTGTTTGTAATAATAATATAATTATATTGAACTATTACAGGTAACTAAACGACTTATTTAAACCATTATTCTTGTTTCGGAAATCTGCTTTCATAAACATTGATATTAATTTATTTTATTTATTAACATTGATATTAATTTATTTTTTTTAAAGTTCGACAATGTTATTGTCTTTAATCATATTCCTTGAATGTGCATTAAAATTATTAAGAAGTTCAAATCGATACTTCGTTAATGGTAATACAGATTATTAAGGTGAAGGCAACTTCTGAAATCATTTTTGAGTAACATGCTTAACCAGTTAATAACTGAATGTATGTTTTAAAAAGGTTACATTTTAGACCCAGAAATGGAACTATTTAATATTTGGATAAGTAATGCCAGAAACAAATGTTGAAACTGTGGTTCTCTTATTTCGAATCTGAACTGCAAATAGTGGTTTTTTAAAGTATTTTAGGAAAATTTTAAAAAAAGAAAATGTCCACACACACACACACACATTATTGTAGATTTCTATTTCGGTAACTATTTAAAATAATACAACAAAAATTTATCAACTTTCCTTCCCTCCCCTTCTTATATTTTAATCAGATTTTCTATAAAACTATGAGAGAAAATTTTATCAATCATTCTATTACGGAACAAAATATATCTGTTTGAAACAAACACCAATAATTCTAACATTCAGTTTACAACAGAATTTCGCATCTAATAATCCTCAAGTCTAAACAGATGTATCTAGAAATTAAATTTGCTTGCCCCTTATTTTGTATAAAATTCAAGATAAATCTTTCATTTAACTGTAATCACATTCTACATCTTGCATTCGCCAGGGAATCATTTGTAGATAAAGAGAATTATGCCGAACATCCATGGAAATACTGCATTCTATACGTAATTCACAAAAAGCAAAATTATTTATGAAACACTTCTTCTTTTCAGTAAGCCCCACCTTGGAAATGCATTTTTTCCGACTAATGTTAGTAAAACCGCTAACTGACAAAAGTAATTAAGCTTTCTTGGAGACGAGTTTTAACTCATAGAAAAAGCACGGCAATAGGGAAAACAACTTTTTTGTTTTTCAAAAAAGAATTAAATAACTAATTACGAACAATGCTTGTAAGAAGTATATAAACCTTCAAATATACAATAGGTTTACAAGAGTTTTAAAGAAAGGTATTCTCAACTAGTATTTTGTTTATTTATGATGAAACTACGAAGAATATTGACTTGTATAGTCTCACTCATTCTAAAAATTTATTACCTGGTTATTTTAGAATTTTGATATAGATTAAATTAAATGCCTTACATATCTTGACATCATTAGATAAATAAAATAATGAATGTAAGATGAACGATAAAGAAACACCAACAGATCCAGACACGTTTCAAGTATTCGTTAGTGGAACTATTTGATCGGAACATTTGGACTTCAGAACAAATTAAGTTAATTGCAGAAGTTCTGCAACTTAAAAATTGGTTTGGCCCATTGTTTGAACCATATTGTTATATGAAACAGATATTTCGATGATTTCTAGATTCAAGAAAATTCCATATACAGTGTGACCAGTAATTAACGCGCTGATGTTAAAAATTAATTTCTCGAAAACTACTGATTCAAAAAATTTTATTTAAATTCTAAAAAAAAGTACAATACATGGGGATTAGTTGATTACATGTTCTATGTGTCTTCCATCTATAGCTATAATATGGCGCAAACGAAGAGCGAAATTCTGCATCACTCGCTGAAGAGTCGAAGTTTCAATGCTTTCAATAACTATCTGAATCGCAGTTTTCAGGTCTTCGATGCTCTGGGGGTTTCCAGCGTAAACTTTGTCTTTGATATAACCCCACAAAAATGAATCGCAGGGGTTCAGGTCAGGAGAATAAGCTGGCCAATCAATGCCCACATTTTTCGATTTTGGGTACCCTAAAGCCACAATCCGCTCATTAAAGTGCTCTTCAAACAGGTCAAACACTTCATTGGTACGATGAGGTGTTGCGCCGTCTTGCATGAACCACAAGCTTTCGAAATCCGGCTTACTTTGAATTGCTGGAATGAACTGATTTCTCAACGCTTCCACGTATCGTGCAGAATTGAAAGTTTGTTCGAAAAAAATTGCTCCAACAATGCCTCGACTCGTAAGTGCACACCAAACGGTCACTCGTCGGGGGTATAGGGACTTCTCAATTACGAAGTGGGGATTCTCGGTGCCCCAAATGCGCCAATTCTGCCTATTCACACACCCATCGAGATGAAAATGGGCCTCATCGTTACACCAGAGCATATTGATATCAAATTGATCATTGCCAATCATCTCGACGATAGTGTTCGCAAATTCCAAACGTTTTTCCACTGATCGCTGACTCAATCGCTGATGAATTTGAATCTTGTACGGAAACAGCTGCAGATCAGCCACGACAATCTGTCTGACACTGACTAAAATCTCGGTCGATGTTCAGGGACTTCTCTCAAAAACTTGGCGTGTTCTCTCAATCTTTTCAGGCGTTTTGACTCTCAGCGGTCGTCTCACATTGCCAAACATGTCGTCGCAAACACTACCTGTTCTCTCGAACTTTTGAATCAAACGATTGATTGTCGACACACTCGGACCTGTTGTCTTAAGCTTAAACTCAGTCGCAAATAAACAACAAAAGCCAACTCAATGAGACTGCGCAAAAAACAATCCGCCAACGCACTGAATCTAACCGCCAAGTTTGAACTTGATACGGTAAACAGTCTGCGAGAAATTGACATTTCTTTTCAACGCGTTAATTACTGGTCACACTGTACATCTACCTAAATAATTTCAATATGTTGACGCACAACCAAATGAGATGGTTTGAAATGCGTATGGAGTCTATACTTGCCAAGGGGGAAAGATAGATTTTGAGATATCAAATTCAGAAAAATGCATTTTATGCTCGAAGTATTTTGAAATGAATTTTCTTTTTAAAAATCAATTTAAAGCATTTTATTGATTTATTAAATAAGGAAAATACATGAAAGAGTGTTCCTTTCTAAGCATCAATTCACAAAAAGTAAAATTAAAGAAAGGTACTTAACGTTTTGATAGTGGCAAAGTGTATCATTTCTATAGGAAATTAAAAAGCTTGTTCAATTCCACGTTTGTTCTAATTTGTAACAAACTGTTTAAATCTTCTATAAATAAAATTAAGTATTTTTAATCTCTGACTCTGTTTTTAGGATTTTCTGAAAATTTTCTACTGAAAGGCCAATGTAAATAAGGATGAAAAAATTGAATTCCCTGCCAAGTATATAAAGT
>BGPR01019712.1:0-25201 GCA_013235015.1 Araneus ventricosus
AAATTAAATCACAAGCAAAAAATGCTTGTGATTTAATTTTTATTGTGGATTGGATTGGATTGGATGTTGGGGTTTAATGGCACAAGAGCCAGATTTGGCTAAGCTGCGCCAAACAAATGGTAAAATTGAAACACGTTTAAAATATTAAGAACAAAAGATTAATCCGTCAACTATATAATCCAAAGTTTTAAAAATTAAATGCAGGTTTAAAAACGAACAAGGTGCGAAGGATGAAAAAGGTTTTCAGTCAAAAAAAAAGCCAAAGATGCAAAAAGGAAAACCAAGTAAAAAAACCATTGTAATCTTTTCACCTGGTGTTTCTTTAAGTACTTGTCATGGACAGGGGTACTTAAAGGCTCATTGTAAAAAGTTTTAAAATCCACTAAACGAAAATAACATTTCTTTAATTGCCGTTTCAACGTTGCAGTCTCGGGACAGGTAGCATCTGTAGAGGTTTGTTGTTGTTGTTGCTGTTCGATAACCGGAGGCATATCTTCTATTGTTTCATGTGGATCATAATCTATTGCGTCTTCATTTTCACATGATACTATTGGTATGGCTTCAGAATTTGAAGTGGAAGAGGGCAATTTGGCAGAGTTATCGAATATCGTGGTTGTGTTCACTTGTTGTAAAGAAATAGCAGATTCAACCACCTGCATTGAATCAGTGTTTGAAATATGACGAGGCGAAGTCGTCCAGAATTTAGATTGTTGGTCTGCAGTATCTCCCTTGTTCTTTTCTTTTATAGAAGTAGATTTGTTTTTACGCTTTTTCTTTTTCTTAACTGTTGTGAACCCACTTAAGTCCGGTGAATCACAAGGGGTGGAGACGGGTTTCGAAGGAAAGTCCTTAAAGGAATCTGTATCCGGCTGGTTAATCACTACATCATTTATAGGACAATTTTTCAAAAACTTTGAATTTGGTGAATTATCAATTCCCATTTTTTGATTAGATTCCTGATGTTTCTCTTTTATAACAGTTTCAAAATCCGGTGACGCTTGAGTTCGTGGATCACCAGAAGCCAATTCGCTGATCAAAGCATTAGCATGTGGCGGTAAACTTTCAGG
Organism: Araneus ventricosus; assembly: GCA_013235015.1. NCBI lineage: Eukaryota > Metazoa > Arthropoda > Arachnida > Araneae > Araneidae > Araneus > Araneus ventricosus. The sequence goes on from BGPR01019712.1 coordinate 1,068, forward strand.
ATTAGTAACAGGTAGGAATTCCACTGTCATGGATTCGGGTTTATTTATATGATCTGATTCAGATGACGTGTCAAAAAGTAGCGTCAGATTTGATGATTTTTTCGTAGCTTTAGAAACAGATGCATAAGAAATACCAGGTGTTGGAGTACGTGACTGAACAAGTTTCTTGGCTTCCGGGTATGATATTTCCTTTTTTATTTTTAATGAAATGATTTCTTTTTCCAGTTGCCATTTAGGGCATAAACGAGAAAAAGAACTGTGTTCACCTTTACAGTTAACACATTTTTCTTTTCTTTTACAATCAGTGTTATCATGCCCTAATTCAGCACAGCGGGCGCAAGTAAGTGTCCCACGGCAGGAAGCTTTGGCATGTCCAAGACGCTGACACTGAAAACACCTCAGTGGATTTGGGATATAAGGCCTTATGGCATAACGAATATAGCCTGCCTTTATGAACTGTGGTAATTTGGAAGATCTAAAAGTCAAGATAAGATGTTTAGTTTTGAAGATAACGCCATCCTTTTTAATGGTAATTCGTCTAACTTCCGTCACTCCTTGTCTGCTTAATTTGTTTAGTATTACATCTGTTTCATCATTAAATAACTCCCCACTGGATATTACTCCTTTAGAAAAGTTGAGCGATCTGTGAGGGCTGACAGAAACGGGTATCTTCGACAGAGCTTTAAGTTTCATGATTTGATTTGCTTGCTTGCGAGATGAGACTTCAATTAATAAATCACCAGAGCGAAGTTTCCGTATGGATTTCACGACACCAACACTTCCAGATATAGCCTCTTCAACAAGAAATGGCGATACGGTATGGAAGTTTTCGTTTTCAGCAGAGATTCTTTTCAAAATGAAAAAGGTAAGATATGTTTCGCAAGTTTGTTGCCCACTCAAGGGAACGTCTTTCAAAGGCCCCATACGACATTGTTAGAGATTCAGGCCCGACTACACCGCCCACCACGGAGCCCAACAAGGGAAGGCAGCCACCGGCTCTGGGATTTCCCAGCCTCGGCGCTTACCTTGGTGCTAGCCGGAACCTATACGCTCAAGGTCACCCCCGGGGACAGTGACCACCCTTAACGCCAAGCCCAAGGAGTGACCCCTTCGCTTGATCCCCTTGAGCAGACCAACCAAATGGCTGGGATACCGGCCGATTGATACACCGGGGACCGAAATGTACCTCCCGTCTAATGGGTCGCCACGCACGGCCAACACGTGGGGGTTATTTGCTGTCCATGAGAAGCTAGAAGCAAACAGAGTGGCAACAGCTTCTCATGGAGAGCTCCCTCGCCTACCCTCGAGGGAAGGAAGTAAAAAGGTGAAACTCAAAAAGGAGGCAAAACTCGAAAGGAGAGCAGACACTCGGGTACCTCGGGGTCGTGAATCCCGTCACACCTAAAGAAGATGTGCCCCTGAGGGGGTCAGGTTTGGAGGAGCTTTGGGTACAGATTTCGTTGACGTAGATGGTTCTTTTGGAGTTTGTGGAGAATTTGCAGGTAATATAGATGTCTTTGAGATTATTGAAAAGTTCGAATTTTTGACTTGTGTATTGTCAGCATTTGCTCGGTAGCCGCAGTGTGCGCATTGTTTAACCGCAGATGAATACGCAACTCCTGGTTTAGGAGTACGTTCGGCAATCAACTTTCTAGCTTCGGCAAACGAGATATTTTTACGGATCTTTGTGGACAGAATTTCTTTTTCTAAAACTCACCGAGGGCAGGATCTCGAAAAAGCCGGATGAGCACCCCCACAATTTATGCATTTAATGTCATCGGAAATGCAATCAGAAGAGACGTGTCCCGAGACAGAGCATTTGGCACATATTGCATTGGCGCCCCTACAAGCTTGTTGTGAATGGCCGAACTTTTGGCATTTGAAGCATCTGACAGGATTAGAAATATATGGTTTAATTGGACAGTTTAAATAACCGGCTTTGATCGATTTTGGAAGCTCAGGAGTGGAGAAAGTTAGGACAATATGCTGTGTGGGAATTAGTTTACCGTCACTTTTGATCTGAATGCGTCGTGCTGCACAAACTTTTTGAATAGATAATTCTTGGACAAGTTCAGATTCGGTATGTTTCTTTAGTCCGCGCTCAGAAATTACTCCTCTAGAGAAATTTAAGTTCCTGTGCACAGAAGTGTTTACTTTTAAGCTACCTAATGTTGTAAGTTTACTGAGAGTAACTGCTTGTGATGGATTAGATATTTCAAGTAATAAGTCACTAGATCTCAATTTTTTAACATTTTTCACTTCACCAATGTTTGAAAGAATTAGCTTCTGAACAAGAAAAGGTGAAACTTCATGGAAGGTTTCGGGAGTAGACAAAATGAAAAACTTAGCATCAGCAGAGAAAACGGTGCAAGATGAAGAAGCCATGCAAAAAGGCAAAGAAATTCGGGTTCCGACGGCACCGCCCACCACGGAGCCCAACAAGGGAAGGCAGCCACTGGCTCTGGACATTTCCAGCCTCAGCGCTTACCTTGGTGCTAGTCGGAACCTATACGCTCAGAGTCACCTCCAGGAACGTTGACCACCCTTAACGCCAAGCCCCAGAGAGTGACCCTTTCGCTTGATCCCCTTGAGAAGACCAGCCATGTGGCTGGGATACCAGCAGATTGATACACCGGGGACCGAAATGTACCACCCGTCTAATGGGATGCCACGCACGGCCAACACGTGGGGGTAATTTGCTGTCCATGAGAAGCTAGAAGCAAACAGAGTGGCAACAGCTTCTCATGGAGAGCTCCCTCGCCTACCCTCGAGGGAAGGAAGAAAAAAGCAGAAACTCAAGAGGAAGGCAAAAACTTGAAAGGAGATCAGACACTAGGGTACCTCGGGGTCGTGATGCCCGTCACACCTGAAGAAGATGTGCCCCTGAGGGGTAACGATAAGTATGAAATTATATGGTTGGTTGTGTTGTGTTTTCTGGCACAAGAGCCATATTTGACTATGCTGCGCCAAACACATGGTACATAGATGCTACCAAGTTAATAATAGATATTCCATTTCGAAAAGGAAAAAGTTAAAAATGGTCTTTTAAAAAGTACGTGCTTGTAAAAAAGTGTTCAAATGAGTTTGTCAAAACCAATATCTTTGAGAAATAAAAAGAGGTTTTTATGGAGATTTTCTCCCAGCAAGTCACGTATAGTAATGTTTCTACCAAAACGGTTAAGTCTGACGATATTAAAATTTGGACATTCAATTAAAATATGTCTAACCGAGAGAATAGATTGACACCTCGAGCACACAGGAGGAGGCTCTGAACATAGTAAATGTTTATGTGTAAGTCTTGTATGGCCAATTCTGAGGCGAGTTAAAATAACATCTTGTCTCCGATATAAATTAGAAATTATAACATGTCTGACAGAAGGATGGAATTCTTGCAACTTATTAACCTATTGTTCGTCCCAAATACTTTGTCATTTTTTCAAAATCAAAATTCTAACAGCCTGTTGAGCATCACATAATGGAACAAGGTTTTCAAGCATCAGGGACGCTGTTTTAGACGCCTGATCAGCTTTCTCATTACCTGAAATGCCTGCATGGCCTGGTATCCAACAAAAAGCAATATTCAAACCCTTTTCTGTTAAATATTGGTACATTTCTGCACATTTAAGTGCTAAAGGGTAGCTGAGAGTGTTTAATTTTTTCAATGCTTCAATAGCGCTCTTTGAGTCTGTATATACAATAAAATTTTTTTTAAAACTGTCCATTTTAGTTAAGGCTAAATAAATGCCATATATTTTCGAGGTAAAAACTTAACAGAACTTGTGCAATCTTTCAGATACTACTGTATTCCCCATGGCAACGGCTGTTCCCACATGAACTTCGCTTTTAGAGCCATCAGTAAACACAGGTTCATAGTTAGAAAAACGGTGTCTGTGGTCATAAAATATACTTTTATATATCAAGGTGGATGTTGTTGATTTTGGAAGGTGTTCAAAATCGTCAATAAAATTCAACTTGATATCTTTCCAAGGTCTAAATTCGTCAACTTTTTCCAGAATTGGAAAATCATTAACATTAAGGTTTCTTAAAATCTGTCCAACTCTAAAACCAAATGTGGGGGTAAACGAAAGCCTAAGCGAAAACAATGATCCATAGATAGGGTTTATGACTTTGTAGTGCATAGGATGAGATGAATTGCTTTTAATTTTAAAAAAGGTATTGAGAGTAAGCCTCTCCCGTCTTAACTCTAAGGAAGGCTCATTACTTAACACATAAACACTTTGAATAGGGGATGTTCTAAATGCTCCCAAGGACAAACGGAGGCCCTGGTGATGCACCGTGTCGAGAGCCTTTAATACAGATTTTGAAGCAGAGCCGTAAACGACACATCCATAATCCAGTTTAGATCGGATAAGCGTTTTATAAACCTTAAGCAGAGTAGAAGTTTCCGCCCCATGAGATGTACCAGAAAGCATTTTAATTATATTAAGAGATTGAATACATTTACGTTTTAAATAGTTAACATGAGGTTTAAAGGTAAGCTTTGAGTCAAATATTAATCCTAAGTACTTTGCATCCCGGACAATGGGAATTGTACAATCATTTAGTAATAGTTTTGGATCCAAATGGAGTCCCCGTCTTCTACAAAAATGTATGGCAACTGTCTTTTGTGATGAGATTCGAAATCCATTTTTCTTTCCCCATTCACTAATTTTATTCACAGCCTCTTGTAATTTTCTCTCAACGAAACCCATATCCTCCCCCGAGCAGTGAATCTCAAGGTCATCCACAAAAAGTGAACCGTTTACGCCTGTGGGTAGTTGCTTTATAACATCATTGATTTTGATAATGAATAAAATAACACTAAGAACGCTACCCTGAGGGACACCCTCTTCTTGATAAAAACATCAGATAAAGTATCCCCAATGAGAACACTGAAGGACCTTATTTTTAAAACGTTTTGAATAAAAATGGGTAAATTGCCTTTAAAACCAATTCCATAGAGGTCCTTTAGAATGCCGTACCTCCATGATTTGTCATAAGCCTTCTCCATATCAAATAAAATTGAAACTAGATGTTTCTTGCTAACAAAAGCTTCACGTATAGAATTTTCCAATAGCAAAATATTGTCTATCGTGCCTCTACCAAATCGAAAACCGCTTTGAAAAGGCGACAGCCATTTCTTTTTTTCCAAAACGTGTACTAGCCTAGAGTTCACCATCCTTTCTAAAAGTTTGCAGAGAACACTGGTGAGAGCTATAGGACGATAATTGTTAGGACTTTTAGCTTCTCCTGGTTTTAATATAGAGATTACCACGGCTCTTCTCCATGAACTGGGAAATTTCTTTTCTTTCCAGATCCTGTTAAATAGTTTTAAAATATTATATAGTGAATTCTCAGTCAGATGAGTAAGCATGGGCAGATGAATGTTATCAGGGCCTGGGGATGTAGCATGCGATTTGCTCCACGCCCGTTTGAATTCAATAACATGAAAATCAGAGTTATATTCATCGTCCGTTAGGGTATTAAAATCTATATTATATCTCTCTTCATTTTTCTTATATGAAATAAAATCTTGCGAGTATGAACTTGAACTGGAGACAGCAGAAAAGGCTTCTGCCAAGGTGTTTGCAATCTTCTTAGGATCTGTTATAACCTGCCTATTGTGATTTAAAAAGGATACTGATGTGTTATCATTGTATCGACCAGAAATTCTTCTGATCTTGTCCCACAATTTTTTAGATGATATCTGGTTAGTTATGGTGCTAATGAATGCTTGCAAAGATTTCCTCTGACTCTTCCGTTTAACTCTTCTAAAATTTGCTTTGGCCAATTTAAAATTAATTAAATTACTGGTAGTCGGGTATCTTCGGAATTTATCCCACGCTTTCTTTTGCTGTTTGTTAAAAATTCTTCATTCCTCGTTCCACCAGGGTTTCCAAATTTTGGGGGTTTTCCCTGATGTTTTGGGGATGGTCATGTCTGCTGCTTGGATAATTGAATGTGTGACTTTGTCAACCGCATCATCAATACTCACCTCTTCTACCATATCAAGAGTTATTGTCGCGAATTCTGAAAATAAAGCCCAATTGGCCTTCTGGAATATAAATTTCCTTGGCCTTTCAGGATACGTAATATCATCGTCAATGTAAGATAAAATAATCGGGAAATGGTCACTGTTAAACAGATCGTCCTCAGTATTAAAATTCCATTTAAAGGCTAAAGAAGGCGAACATAAAGCTAAATCAAGCGTGTGGAACGTCCGGGTTGGTTGATGAAAATATGTTTGATTACTGTTATTTAATAAGCAGATGCAATGGTTATCAATAAGAGTTTCCATCTGTTGACCTCTTAAATTAATGTCTGGGCTACCCCAAATAGGGCTATGGCCGTTGAAATCACCCATGATAATAAATGGTTGTGGTAATTGATTAATTAAATCGTCCAATTCATTTTGAGTATAATTTTGGTTAGGAGGGAGGTAAATAAAACATACTGTAACTAATACATCAATCTGCAGCTGTATTGCGACTGCTTGCACTAGTTAATGGGATTTCTATAAAAAGGAAAATGCTTTGAAACTAAAAGTGCTACCCCTCCAGAAGCTCTTGCGCCTTGGGTATAATCTTTCCTTATAATATTATAAAATTTTATTTTTACAGAATCCACAGGAGAAAGATAAGTCTCCTGTAATCCAAGGCAAACGGGCTGGTATTTATTTAAAATTGATTTAATATCATCAATGTGAGACCTCACACCGTGACAATTCCACGACACAAAATTAATTGCCATTTTTTTTTTTTTTTACTATTTTTTGTTTGGTGTTTTTGAGGTCTACTCCTCCCCGTCAGTGAACATCACATCGTCATTAGATGGGTGAATTTTTAAATCACCAATATCATCATCACCCTCGTTAATTCTCGATTCTTTTAAGAAATCTTGTTTCGTAAGAGTGCGTTTTTTATAGAATCCTTTATTTTCACGTCTAGGTTTTTTCATAATTTGCATCCTCGATTTCCTCATTGCCTTTGTTTCTTTGAAAGCTTTTACTACTTTCTTTGGTGTTTCAGTCTTATTACTTTGAGGTACACGAGACAGTTTACTATGGCTAATGTTGTCGATTGTTTTTGTACCGTTTGATTGTATGATTGGCTGCGTTTTCAATGTATAATTCTGATTTGTTTTGTTTGCTTCCTGGTTATTTACATTGGATGTGTTTGGAAGGCTTGATCTGTCAAGGATAATTTCCGTTTTAGAATTTGCTCTATTGTGTTTAACTGGAGATTTTTTAGATAACGGAATCGGGTTATTATCGGGTGGAGCTTCTGCTTGTGCAGATGTGCGGTTTTTACAGTGTGGGCCGATGCTGGCCATTGAGGAGTACGATACTCCAACAGTGGGTGTTCTGGATGTTACAATTTTTCTAGCTTCAGCAAATGAAATATTTTGTGTTACTTTTATTGTTTGTATTTCTTTTTCTTCAACCTATCGTGGACATTTTCGAGAATATGATGGATGTTCTGCTTTACAGTTGCTGCGTTTTGGGTTAGATGTACAAGATTTACTATTGTGTCCGATTTCTGAGCAACGGCCTCAAGTTTCTTTCCCACGACAGACTGTCATAGAATGTCCGAATTTCTGACATTTAAAACATCTTAAAGGGTTCGGTATATAAGGTTTAACTGGACAGTTTATATAAGCAATTAGGACAGATTTTGGTATCACAGGAACAGTGAAGGTAAGTATTAGATGCTTAGTCGGTATTATTTGGTTTTCACGTTTGATACAAATTCTTTTCATAGATGTAACATTTTGGTTCTTTAAGCATTCAAGAATTTCTTCCTCAGTGTCGGACTGGAATTCAGATTCAGATATTACCCCTCGAGACTGGTTTAATGATTTATGCGGAGAAACAGTTACTAGATGTTCGCCGATTGATTTAAGTGTCTGCAATAAGTTTGCTTGAGTAAGGGATCTCAGTTCAATGAGGATTTCGCCAAATTTAGTTTTTTTTATAGATTGGACTTCGCCAACTATTACAAGAATTGTCTTGTGGATTAATATCGGTGAAACAGTTTTTAAGCTACCTTCAGTCTTTTTGATAATGTAAAATTTTGCAGAATTCAAGTGGTGCTCCAAAGGAGAGGTTGGCAGACGCACGTCTCCGCCGGGACCAAAATTACGGGAACCCATAGCGAGAAAATTACGTTCATCCCGGTACGCCCCCGCCCACCACGGAGCCCAACAAGGGAAGGCAGTTACTGGCTCTGGAAATCTCCAGCCTCAGCACTTACCTTAGAGGTGGTACCGGGATATAGACCTACAGAAGACTGCAGGCCTAACCCTAAAGTGGTACTTCCCCGTTCCCAAAGGAACGTACCACCAACCGATTGACAAGAGCGGGCTCACTCCTGCCGCCCGACTTACGGAGAAGCGTGGGCCAAAGGGAACGCAAAGGAACCCCAGGATTCCATTTTGCCCCTAACGGGTCCCATGCACGGCCAACACATGGGTTTAATCTATAAAAAAATCCAAAACAAAAGTAAACAAAATCAGAAAAGAAATGCAAAATCGATACATGATAACGTAAGTTAGAAAAAAAAACAAGAGAAGGATCGCTAGGGCACCCCGGGGTCGCGACTCCCGTATTTACCAAAGACAATAAACCTCCTGGGATAAGAAAAGATCCCTGGGTACCTCGGGGTTGGGACACCCGTACTCACCTAAAGAAGGTGAGCCCCTGAGGGGTGAAATTATATGATGAATTATATCATGAATATTATTAAATATATTTGTCACTGAGGCTTTTGTATGATTTTATCTGTGTTAGCAAAAGATTTACTTCAATGTTTAAAGTTCTATATACTGTCTATGGGCAAAAAAGTAATGTATATAATTTTTTCATTTTTATTCGTGTGTGTGGGTTTCTTTTTCGATTGATTAAGAGATAAAAATAAATAGGAGAAAAATGGAATGCACCTTTTATTCATATTTTTCTAATTTATATCAAAAGTCTCTTACAAAAAACTTTGATTTTCTTATTTCATCCATATTAAGGGATCAAAGTTAGAATGTACCAAATTTTCTGTGAAAATTTAGCGAAATTTCGTTAAAAAATTTGTGAAGTGTAAATCTTATCACCTCAAAAAATTTTTATAGATTATTTTTTTATGTTTATTTGCCCTTTTAATCTTTTCACTCCCAGGCATAAAGTTCCCGAAAAGAAAATGAAAACATTTTAAAAGAAAAAAGAGGAGGGCAACGCAGTTTCCGTATTTGCCCTGGGCGCCATTTTATGCATGTACGCCACTGTTTCTTTACGACATCGAGAATATCACGTCTATCTGCTATGTCTTTTGAAAAACAAAGCACCATTAATGATTTAAAACATTCATCGTAACCATGTTTGTTCGAAGATGATTGAAAACCAACTTCATTGTATGCAAATGATCTTTCACAAGTAGGGATGTATAATCCACGATATTTTTGATAACAAATATTTTTACTATTGTTATTTTTAAATATCTGTTCTAAATAAGTGTGATTTCAATCACACTTTTAATTTTCGAATTCTTATTAAATGTATGTAAAGTGCTTTGAAAAAAATTAAATATAAAATTGTGGTTTGTTTTTATTAAACTTTCTGCAAAATTTTGTCTTTATAGTTCTATATACTGTCAATAGATGGCGCCTGTAGCGAAGACTACTTAAAAAAATTCTGATCAATTAAATTAACCACAAATATTCCTATCAAGCGCGGAAGCCAACATCAACACAGTTCACTATTCAGAATCCCCGTTTGATTGATTGATTGAAATGTGAAGAGATGAGATTTTTAGCAACAAAGGCCGTTATCCCCTAATGCAAAAAGGATGCACTCAATAAATGTCGAAAGACTTCAGGGATTGAAGAAGAATCCTAAGATGCCACTTATCAGAAACAGCGTTTATAAAAAAAAGGCTTTTAAAGACGAACACAATTGAAGATCAAAATTAAGTTTTGCACAGAGGATTGACCTATGAATTGAATATTTGGAACAGAACAAAATAATGTGTTCAATGTTATTGTCACGATTGCAAATTTGACAACGAGGGTTGTCGTAAATGTAATCGTAGATTTTAATCCTTTTTATTCAGACGCACAACATTGAGTATATACGATACGAACAAAAGCATAGCAAAAATGGTTCGTAGTTGGTATTCCATTTTTTAGACATTAGACGAAACAAAAAAACTAGTTGCCAAACAATAAAATATGATGAAATAAAATGAAACAGGAAGTGCATAATATATCGGCAGTGGCAACATCCTCCCACCTTTTGCATTGCGGGCAAACTTGTTCACGAGCAATACAAAATGTCAGAGTGTTGTGTGAAAAAGGCCGACGAATCGGTTTGGAGTGTGGGCGAATAACGTACGAAGCCGCTTTGGATTAGGTCCAAGTTTTGGGTCTTTCCTTTTGGCGGTGGTTTGTTTTTTCTCATCCTTTCTTATTTTTATTGTTGGCGTAAACAGATAAGCTTATCCGGTTTCTGTGTTTCCCTTTAAAAGCCAAGGTGTATTCCGAGCTTTCCGTTGTGTCGACAGACTATGCATCCAATTTAGACCCCATACAGCATCCAAGCATGGCTGATAGTCGAACAGTGTCTACATGAGATATGGAAAGTCCATAAATGAACTGGTTATGCGTCTAGGAACTCTCCAATATGAGGAGATTAACATTACCATTTCAAATGCCGATAAGTCAAAGAAGATGCCCCAGACCAACCCTTTACTAGTTCAAGATTTTATCAAGAAATCGATCAACCGTCATCAACGAATTGATAATATGAGATATACCCGTCAGAGTAAAATACAATTCACGACTAAAGACCCAATCTGTGTAGTTCAACTGTTGTCTTTAACAAAATTTATGGAAATAGATGTCTCCACAGACTTAATTTGGGAGAACATAAGGGCTCGATTTTTGGTCACAGATATACCCACTACAACCCCCCTTAGAGGAACTTGCAAAGGAAATAAAAGATAAAAATGACTGTTTAGTTGTAGAAATGAGGCGCTTTGTGAAACCAAATTCCAACAAAGTCACTTCCCCCAGTCCTAATCACAATTCTTGGTACTACGGTACCAGAAACTATAAAACTGTAGTTTATCGGACAGCGCATCCAACCTTTTGTCGACAGGCCTCGTCAGTGCAATAAATGCTTTGTGTATACGCACGGAGCACGCACATGCGATAAGAACAATACTTGCTTCTGTTGTGGAGGGGATCACATCGGCCCGTGCCAACAGCCGCCAAAATGTGTCAATTGCAGCGGATCTCATAATGCGAGATCTCGATCGTGCCCTGTTTATTGGTTGTTACGTTTTTGACTGTACTTTTGAAAGCGATCATATCCTCATTATAATTTCCTGGTCAAAATTTCAGAACACAGCCCGTTCTATTAAAGCTATTGACTGGAAACCAATCATTACAAAATCAATAGAAATTTTTAACACAACTAGCCAACCTAATATGAAATTTGATAACAGATCAAATTTCTCGAACCATCAGTGCCCATGCATCAAAGAAAATTCTAGTTGATTAAGATTATCCACCTTGGTGGAATGCCGCTTGTCATAATTTTAGGCGTCTGAAAAAACTTGCCTGGAATAAAGCCAGAAGAAATATTGCGATTACAGAGTGGATTAAATGTAAGAAATACAGAAGTAAGTTTAAATTTCATTTTAAAAAAGCCAAAGAAAAATAACTGGGACAGTATCAGTCAAATTTCTCGAAACCCTCGTATGTTTTTCAAAATACTGAACAAATTATCAAGTCATACAAATCCTAATGTTAAAAATCACGAGATCATCTTTCATAACAATAGGTATGTAACCAACCCCAAAAAGCAGAGCAACTTATTCGCCAACCATTTTTCAAGTTATTCTCATGAAGTACAGCCTATTCCCTTGGATTATAGCACTGAAAATGAATTTTTGAATAGAAATATAGAATTTTGGGAGCTCAAAAGAGCAATTAGTAAGACAAAGAACTCCACTCCAGGTGCAAATAACATCCCATCAATCTGGTTTAAAAATCTTGACGATGCCTCCCTTTTAAAGATTCTTGGTATGTTGCAACAACAACTTGATTTTTTCTGTTCTTCCCAAAGTCTGGAAACATACTATCATTATCTCAATTCCTAAACCCAATAAAGATAAAACTAAATTAACTTCATACAGACCAATAATCCTTACTTCTGTTTTCTGTAAAATCTTCGAGCGTATTTTAGCGCATTGTATAACCCATTTCCTTACTAGTCAGAAAAAGTTGAACCCAAACCAACATGGATTCCTCTCTTTTAGAGATAACCATACGGCAATTTATAAAATTTATTCAGCGATTTCCGAGGCCCGGAAAAACAAAATTTTTTTTGTTGCTGTCAGCCTGGATATCAAAAGTGCTTACGACTCTGTGCATGTTGATGATCTCATTCTCAAATACCTTCAGCTAGGTATATCTGGTAAAGTTACTAAATGGATGCACCACTTCTTACAGGAACGGTCTTTCCAGATTGAATGGAGAAACTTTCTTTCAAATACAAAAACCAGTTTTAAAGGCTTACCACAAGGATCCGTGCTTTCACTCATTCTTTATGTAATTTTTATGAATGACTTTTTCGAAACTCTGGATAATAATGTTCAATGTTCTATTTTTTCCGATGATATTTTTGTTTATTGCTCCCACCACTCTTTAACCTATATCCAAACTAAAATTCAGACTACTTTGGAACTTATCTATAAATGGTGCTGTTATTGGAAATTAACTATCTGCCCGGAAAAAAGCGCAATAATTGAATTATAAAACAAACAGGTTACCTCCTTTCCGCGTATAACTTATGCTGGTGTTCCACTTCCATGGAGTGAATCGATCAAATACCTTGGAATCCAGTTTACAAAATATTATCAAAACGGACATATTCTCAGAAGTTTACGAAATAAAGCGCTGAAAAAAATTAATGGTCTCAAGATGCTTGGTTATAAAAGAAATGTTCCTAGAACCAAACATTTAATCACAATTACTAATAGCAGTATCCTTAGCCTTTTTTTCTATAGTTCTCCAATCATTAATAAATTTTCAGAAACACACCTCAAATCCTGCAATGTCATACAAACTACTTCCCTTAGAATAGCTCTCGGAGTTCCAATTTGGACTCCTAATATTATCTTGCTAAAGCTAGCAGGGCAGGAAATACTGTCAGGAAAAATCAATCGGTTAGCGATACAATTTTTTATTAAACAAATCGCGACTCAGCCCTTTTCTGCATTATTCCATACACCTGATAGATTTAACTCAAAACTGGTCGAAAAAGATGCAGAGTCTCTCAGAATCACCTTTCGCAACCTCAGTTGCATTCCAGACCATATAATATCTCTTCTCATTTTTCCACACTCCAACCCAAATGTATGTGAAATTTTTCTTAGACTTTTATTTTCAAAACAAAGAACTTCTTTCTTCAATAATCTCCTCTGGTTCCATTGAATGTATCCAAAACTTTTTCCCAAATCATTTTATCATCGCCACTGACGGTTCTAAATCTCGCTGTTACACTTCCATTGCGAGTTTTTCTTGTTTACAGCAATTTTGTTATCGTATTCACCCTCTCAATTCTGTTTTCACTGCTGAAGTCTAAGCGATATGCCAAGCATTGGATGAGCTCGTTGTTCCGGAAAAAGATATTTTAATCCTTTCAGACAGTTTTTCGGCTCTTTCTTCTCTGAAAAACATATCTTACCACTCCCCAAAGGTCATACAGCGTATGGCTGCAAAAATCCATATTCGGAAAAATCTTAATCAAAACATTGCACTTTTGTGGGTTCCTGGTCATTCTGGGGTTTCTTGGAATGAAAAGGCAAATTCTATTGCAAAGCAAGTATCAGATTTTTCACCCTACATAGATTGCATTGCCTCAGAAGACATTCTTTCCCACCTTAAAAAGCAATCATTCCAAATAACTGAAGAAAACTACCATAAAAGTAAATATCAATCATTGATTGGAAACATCCCGGACATTCTAACCATTTCTAAATCGACTGGTAACCGACTACAAGATAGGTTAATCGATCGCATTATTAGCAAAACTATTACAACCCCAGGTCTTCTTTATAGATTCAACCTCCATTCCGATCCTTTGTGCAGAGTAAGCAACGAAATAAATGACATTTCTCACATTCTACTAAAATGCCAAAAATATGCATCTGTTAGAGTTATACTCCGGAAAAAATTAAATATAGTTCCTGCAAACATCACTTATGATGTACTTTTGTCTCATGTTTTAGCCAACAAGAATCATCTTCTCGTCTTTGTTCAAACTCTGAAGTACTTCGACATAGTTTAGATGCATCCATTTGGCGACAAGTGTTTCGGATCCATTGTTTTTCTCCATTTCGGCATCCTGTGGTTTAGTGCTAGGATTGATTTAATACTGTCAAGGACTGTTTTAGCCTTTGCTATGGAACTACCTGCTCAGGTTTTTTTGGAACGTTTAGCACTGCATCTAATTGGAAGTAGGGGATAATAGCCTTTGTTGCTTCAAATCCCGTAACACAAATTCAAGTTCAAGTACAAAATGTCACTAAAATTAAAGTGAATTACAAAAGAAAATGTTATTTTAAAGACATAGAAAATTAAAGACATTAGTACAGTCTATAAGTCCATTCGTTTCACAGGAACAATTCTTCGACCAAAACGTGTTCTCTTTACAGTCTGCAATTGTCCTTTCTGATGTGTATCAGCTTGTAAAAAATGCTCGTTCGAATCAGTGTGCAGACGATTAGCATCATCAGTAATGTCGGCAACACTTTCAATATTTTCCGGTACACTTTTCGAGATTTCATTTGAGCTCATTTCTAAGGGGTAGATTTGTTGAATTGGGCGAATGATTTCCAGATTGGCCACACATAATTTGGCTACTCGTTCGATGTTATCTTTGCCTTGAAACAGCTCAATGACACGCCCCAAAGGCCAGTTTAAACGTTTCGTGTTGTCTGAACCAATGAGAACAACATCTCCAGGTGACAGGTTATGTCTTTTTGAAGGTAACTTTGGATTTCGTATAAGTTCTACCAAATATTCCTTTTGGAATCGTTGGCGTAATTGACAACGTAGGTTCTGTAGGTAACGAATTCGTTTACGTAGATGTTTAGCGTCTATGATGTCCAAGTCAGCAGTTTCAGTTCCTTTTATGTCTTGTATGAAGTCTGAAGGTTTGATAGCCCTCAATTCATTTGGATCATCATAAAGGTATGTAAGCGGACGTTCATTGACTACACTTTCACATTCGCATAGCAAAGTCACCATTTCCTCGTACGTCACACAAGCAGGTCCAAAGACTTTCCTTAAAAGTTGTTTAATGATACAGATCATTCTTTCCCACCAACCTCCATACCATGGCGTTGCTGGGGGATTGAAATGCCATTTGATCTTTTGAATAGAACATTCGGCTATAATTTCTTGCCAGTTGAGACTGCCGAGAGCTCTTGACGTTCCCAAAAAACTAGTTCCGTTATCCGTGTACATAATAGAACTACGCCCTCTTCTAGCAAAAAAACGCCGCATAGCTTGCATAAAGGCTTCGGTAGACAGAGAGGTCACTAATTCTAAGTGAATAGCGCGGTAAACTGCGCACGTAAAAATCACGATCCATGCTTTCTCATCTCCTTTCAAATAGATAGGGCCTGCTAGATCAGCTCCAGTCACTTCAAACGCAGCTACACGATTGATTCTGTCGACAGGAAGTGGAGCAGGAACAACTGGCACTACAGGCTTTGATGTGTACCTCCTTCATGTCACACATTTTTGCAAAGCTTCTTTAACAACCCTCCGGCCCCGAGGAATCCAAATTCGTTCACGTACATGAGACAGGGTAGTTTGTACGCCAGCATGGTGAGTATAATCTATGAGTCTCCTGACAATTGGATGATCTGGCAGAACGGTGGGTCTTACAAAGTCTTCTGGATCTTGTCCAAGGATTAGCCTTGATTTAACCTTCAATATTTTATTTTCTTCGTAAAACTGTATTGTCTGGGTGTACTTCTCCCGTTTATCCGATGGGCATTCTGATTGGATTATTCGTATCAGAGTTTCTTCGGCCTTTTAGATTTCTTCGTATGACAGTTCCTTTGTCAACTTGTAAGAATTCGCTCTGACATTCTGGCAAAATCTCAATATCCAAGCAGTCATGCGGGTAATCCTTGGATAACTGGAAAAGTATAAAAATCTATTTCCAAAATTTTCTTTGGGTTCTATATTCAGGTTCTCGACGACAGTCTTTTGTCGTTCTATCATTGTTTCTTCAGGAAGGGTTATCCCTTTGTATGGCCAAAATTCTGGGCATTCGTAGAGCCATTTCGGACCCTCCCACTATCGACTCCGTAAAAGTTCAGACCAATCACATGAGCGGGAAGGTAAGTCTGATGGATTGATATCTCCAGGGACAAATCGCCAATCTTCTACATTTGGCAGATCTCTTATTTCTTTAATTCTGTAACAAATGTAACAAATGTGTCCACAAATGTATTCCAGGGTTCTGTGTTAGTAATCCATCCCAAAACTATCATGGAATCTGTCCAAAAATACGTCTTCAAAGGAAATTTCAAAGCATCTAATATTGTTGAAGCAATTCTAGCTCCAATGGCAGCTCTTAAAAGCTCCAGTCGTGGAATTGTTGACCTCTTAACAGGAGCCATTCTAGCTTTCGCTAAAACCAGTGAGACTCTCACTTCTTCCTCTTCCTCGCATCAAAGAAAGGCACAGCAAGCATACCCATAAGCCGAAGCATCTGTAAATATGTGCAAGGTGGCCTTTTCTGTACTTCCACGCAGTACCCTACGAGGAATTCTGCATTTTTCAACAAGGTCTAAATGCCCATCGCTGATAACGCAATTGCATATCTGATGGCAACAAGATTCTTGGAGCAAAAGTTTCGGCAACAGTGTCGCAGGTGAAGTAAAACCAATAGGATCATATATACTGTTAACAATGGAAAGTGATTTTCTCTTTGAAACAGTTTCACTGAATTCAATGTCAACTTGAGGACTAACGCAGTATAGCTCCTCGGTTTCTGTATCCCACTTAATGCCACGTACGCTTTGACTTTCTTGATCTCGAACTCCGGTGCGAGCCCAACATCTTAATTCAAAAGACGCTGCATTCATTATTTCCATAGTTTGCGTCTTCAATTGCTCTAATTCTTCTTGGCTTTCAACACTGGTTGTTAAATTGCCTACATAGAAACCTCGCTTAAGTTTCTCCACAGTCGTCTGAAGAGATTCAAGTTGATATTCAGTTGAACTAAGGTGGTGACGAATACAGGCATTCAGGAGAAATGGGCTGGAAGTCACCCCAAAGACGATTCGACAATGCTTAAAGAATTCTGATTTCGATCGATCTTTGACATTCCACTACAACAATCTCAAAAAATCACGATCCTCAGGTCTGACACTCAATTGCAAGAAAGCTTGTTTAATATCAGCAATAACTCCTATGGCACCAGTACGAAATCTTAACAGAAGTGGAGGAATCTGCTCTGAAAGGCTAGGTCCAACACTTAAGCATTCATTTAGAGAGGCGTAACCCGGTCGTTTGAAGGAGGCATCAAATACTGGGCGAACCTTAGTTGTAGCGCTCGATGGCTTGATGACTGGTCTATGTGGAAGGTAATGGCCGGGATTCGAAATTTCGTCCTCCGGTATGGTTTCTATTATATCATCCCTTTGCCACTGTCTCAAAACATCATCGTAGGCTTCGAAGATATTTTCTTTCAATAGACGTTTTGTTACTGAACGCAGTCTAGATTCAGCAACATCATACATGTCATACACAGTTGGGTGGCCAGCCAACCAAGGTAAGGCAACTTCGTACCTGTTATCTATTTTCTTAACAGTTTCTTGAAAATAGGCTAGAGTCTCGTTTTCTAACAACTTTGTAGATTTACGTTCTGTGGGATCAACAATACCTAAATTTTCTAATTCCCAAATCTTTGGTATTTCAAAGTTCTGTAAACAGTTAATGTTTGCATGTTAACTACGGTTTTCTTCTTCTCACTTCCCAAAATACTCCAACCAAGGTTTGTTTCAATAGCGGATATACCTGATTTTAGCACTTCGATTATTCCCGATAGAATTCTTCCAAGTACATCAGCCCCAAGTAACAATTTTATGGGTGGAGTCTCTGCTCAAATATCAGTTAAGACAATACCATGGTTTTCAAGTTCAGCCAGCAAATGCTTGTCACGGACTCTTGGAAGTGTTGTGCAGATTTTTGACTGATCTAGCACTGACATTTGGCATGAAAACTTTCCATCGATTCTCTCAACGTTGATAGTATAACGATAATGTTCAGCTTCAGGAGTTTGATTCCCTCCAAACAATCCTTGAGATAGTGTTTCCTTCCCTGAAGGTAAAAGTCTAAGTTCTCTTGCCAAGTCCTTTTCTATGTAAGAACGATGAGAACCATCATCCAATAAAGCACGTACATATTGACTTCGTCCTCCATTTTTAAGTCGTACAACAAGTGTTTTCAAATAAATCGTTTTTGGAGAGGTTGGTTGGTTGGTTGTATGAGGTTTAATGGCGCAAGAGCCATTTTTGGCTAATCTGCGCCAAACGTATGGTAGATAAGCATGATCACGGTGATAAAATATATGGTGTGATATTAAAAGCGGTAGGTGGAATTCTAAAATAAATATGAAATTCATAGTTGCATATTAAAAGATAAAGTCATGTTGCCAAAAATGCGTTTTTGGAGAGGATGGAATCGTAAAGAGTGTGGACGTATTCTCTTCTTCTGATCCTGCTTAGGAAAGACATTCTTACTAGTGTTAAGCAATTCGGGACATAAGATTGCATAGTGTCTCTTTAAACAAATGACACACCGTACATTATTGTGGCATTTTTTGGCCATGTGCCCGTTTTTGAGGCAAACTAGACAAAGTCCTTTCCGTAAGACAGCTGTCTTCTTTTCCTCTCTAGTCATCGTTGTAGCTTTATCACAATCTTGGCTAGGGTGAAAATTACTACAAAAACACATTTAATTCTTTCTTGTGTAGCAGATATAAGAGCAGAAACAGAAGGAATCTCATTCCTCTTGGAATTAACTACATTTCTTTTAACTTTACCTTGGCACCCAAATCCAGATCGCTCCAAATTTATCATTTCTTCGCCATTAACTTCCTGCCTCAAAAAGTCCTTAAGATTTTTTAGAGATTTTTGACTGTTTTCAGGAAGCTCGGCGTCATTATTTAAAATGCTGGATGTTCTATGCCTCTCCCAAGCTCTCAAAACTTCTTCAGGAGGGCAAGATTCCACCAGAGGTGATAACAAGTCAGCAAACTTTTCTTTAGACCTATCCAATGTATCTAATGCTCGTAGATGTGACTATAGTTGATCGTACAAAGTTGTTAAATCCGCACATTTTCGTTCACTGGCAGCATTTTTCATTACCATCTTAAGTAATTCCTTCACGTAGACTTGTACCAGCAAATCTTCTCTGCCAAATCTTTCCTTGAGTAATTCAATCGCTTTAGGATAATTTTGAGCTGTAGGTGGAAAACTTTCTATGAGACTGGCAGCTCGAGTTCCAGGAGTAATTGCCTGAATCAAATACTGGAATTTGTCTTCAGATGACATCTCTTCATCCTCATGAATTCTAGAAAACTGACTACAGAAGCCCAGGAAAGATTTAATATCGCCATTAAATTTCTTCAATTTTAGCTTAGGTAAACGATACTTTCGGTCACAAGATTTGACCGATTGGGACTCAGAATTACTTTCGATTTCGAAGTTTTCAATTTTCGATCTCAAAGATAAATACCGTTCCCTATAAATTTCGGCCTCATTAAAATCTTTAGAATATTCGTTTTCTTGGTTTTCATTAAGCAACAGTTCAGAAATAGAATCTTGTGTTGTTTCTAAGCTTTGAAATTTTTCAGTCAGTTGAGAACTCAATTCACGAAGCTTATTAACATCTACTTGTGATTTCGTAATTTCCTGATCAATAGCTTTCGCAGTATACGTAAATGTCGTGCTCAAAATTTTAAGTTTTAATTTAAATGCTTCCATATCATAAAATACGTAAGGAAATCAACTAATATCGTATAAAATAATTTCGTACCTTGTTTACCAAATTCCGTTGAATCATCAGAGTTTAGCAAATCGTGTCGTACGGACGCCAAGTGTCGTAAATGTAAACGTAATCGTAGATTTTAATCCTTTTTATTCAGACGCACAACATTGAGTATATACGATACAAACAAAAGCATAGCAAAAGTGGTTCGTAGTTGGTATTCCATTTTTTAGACATTAGACGAAACAAAAAAATAGTTGCCAAACAATGAAATATGATGAAATAAAATGAAACAGGAAAGTGCATAATATATTGGCAGTGGTAACAAGGGTCATTGTGTAGACCAAGGGGTCTATTCTGGTACCCCCAAATCTATGCAATAGCGCCGGAGTAATAATCATCCGGGTTAAAAGTCGTGCAATAATGATATCCTCTCTTATATTTTTGAGCCAAGGAGTAAGAGTCAACATGATGGGAATATTGCCAATAGATTCTTGATATTTGCTGTTTTGAAAGGAATGGTTCGTTTTTTGAAGAGAAATAGTCTGAAAATGAGAAATTATATCTTCAGAAGCAATCCACTCTATTAATGGGTGGGGCTCCGTGACCGCTTTTGCGAGTAAATCCGCCTTTCATTCCAATGGATCAATGAATGCCCTGGGGTCCACACCAAACATATTTTTTTTATTAAAACTTTTCCTAACAATAATTTTGCCAGCTAATCTGTGAATGACCTTTGGAGATTTTATTGTAAGGCATTTTAAAGCTTGAAGAACTGAATAGCTATCTGTCAGCAATAATAAGTTTTTATTTGTGACTGAAAGTTCGTCAAGGGCTTGACAAATTGCCAAGGCTTCCGCCGTAAAGATGGAATTGATGGGGTGGATTCTATAAACAAAAGATTGCAGGTTAGAGATACCCGCGATAGAAGTGAAAGAATGTGATTTGGATGCATCCGTAGCAATGATACGATAGTCATAAAATTCTTCAGATACAGCTTCTTCAAAGAGGTCCTTGATCAGGAAAAGAGGATGAACTTTATTTTGGAAACTAAAATCTGAAAGATGAATTTCACAAAAATTATTTCGAGAGAATAGGGTATCAGGAAAGGCAATAATATGGTCTGTAGACGTGTCCAGATCCGTAAACAAATTAGTAATCAATACTTCATCATTTTTAATTAATTTGATGCTTGGTTTGCAATTTTGATCATAAATGGGAGATTGAGCTCCGTTGGCAAGTTGCCTGATAAAGAATTGCGTCGCTAACCTCTTAATTTTTTCCGACAGCACTTCCTGACCAGCGATTTTCATTAGCACAATATTTGGGGTCCATTTAGGCATCCCGAGAGCTACTCTGAGAGCCATAGTTTATATTGAATTGCATGCTTTATACTGAGTTTCAGAAAATTTGTTTGTAAGTGAGCAACGGTAATAAAAGAGACTACAAATACTATTGTTTACTATGTTTATAAGGTCCTTTGTTCTGGGACCATAATTTTTGTAAGCAATAGATTTTAAAGCGTTAATTTTCCTGAGGGCTTTAGATCGAATATTTTTTAATATAACTCCATTTTGGTTAATTTTGGAAAAATTGATACCTAAATATTTGATAGTTTGTTTCCAAGGGAGAGGAAAGCCTGCATATGTAATTCGGGGAAAAGAGTGCAATTTCTTTTTTGATAGGTCAGCTATAGAGCATTTTTCAGGACTAATATCGAGTTTCCAGTAATTACACCATTTATAAACATTTTCCATCGTATTCTGCAGTTCCTTTGAAATATAATCTAAAGACGTATGAGCACAAAAGATATAAGTGTCGTTAGCAAAAATTGAATATTCCACACCTACATCAAGCGTTTCAAAAAAATCCGAGAGAAAACATACGAAAAGAATTGGCGAAACCACACTGCCTTGAGACAAACCTTTCTGAACAGTTTTAGTCTTAGAGAGAGAATTTCTCCAACGAACTTGAATAGTTAGATTTTGCAGAAAGCTGTGCAGGACCTTAATAATGTTTCCTTTAATACCAAGCCGAAGTCACTTTAAAATAAGACCATCTATGTAGACAGAATCGTATGCACTTTTAATATCCAGACTAATTCCGAGAAAGTATTTCTTATGACTATAGGTTTCAGTAATGGCTGTGTGAATTTTGTATACTGCAAGTTTATTGTCTCTGAGGGGGAGGAAGCCATTCACAGAAGGAGGGACTCTTTTCCCGATCAATAAATGATGGGTTATACGCTGAATCAAGATTCTTTCAAAATTTTTTGAAAAAACAGAGGTGAGGGCAATTGGTCTATACGAATTAATTTTTGATTTGCCCCTTCTTCGGTTTTGGAACTGGAACGATAATCGAATGCTTCCATTCCTCTGGGATATAAGAGGTAGAAAAAACTTCCTGAAAAAAGGATGTAATGTTAGTTAAATCTGTAATACTTAGTTTTTTAAACCAATTCGCTGTAATGCCGTCTGCACCTGGAGTTGAATTTCGTGTTTTTTGGATAGCTTGTCTGACTTCCTGTCTCCACAATAATCTAAAGGAATTGGCTCATGCTTCATGCTACTGTCGGAAAAAAAATCGTCAGAATGATTGTTATACAGTATAAGGTTTGAAATGTTTATTTCTTGGTTTGAATGATTGTAAACCTTATTAAGCATGGAGTAAAACATACGTGGATTTCTGGTTATGTTACAGATTTTATCCCAATAATTCAAACTAGCCTTTTTGATATGAAAACGAAGTTTTGCTGCATATTTTTTTATGTTTTATCCAGTCTGATTCTGAAATAAAACGAAGGGCTCTTTTGCGAAAAAGGATTTTAAATTTTTGAAAATTATGACAAGATAAATTCCACCAGGGAGGGTAATTATTAGCTGGCAAAGTGATTATTTTTGTGTTATCCCTGATCACTTCCGAGATTTTGCGTGTCAGTACATTAAGATTAGTTTTTGTAGTTAAAACATTTGCAGATTGACTCATAGTCCGATTCCAATCAATTGTTTTCATTTTTTCAGAAATGTGTTCCAGTTTCGACCATGTGATAATGACAGGACAATGATCGCTTTCAAAGTTTGAATCTGAAACATAGCAATCAACACCATGGGAAATGGATGCGGAGCAAATTGAGTGATCGAGTAACGAAGCTGATCCAGTATGAGTAGCATAGGTAGGATTCGAAGAGTTGAGGAGAACAAAACTGGAATTTTGCAATCATTCAACAAAATCATTACGGAGAGGATTTGTCTGATCCCCATAGAGGGTGATGAAGATTAAAATCGCCAAAAATGAGAACAGGAACTGAAAAGGAATCAAAAGATTGTTTTGCGCTTTCTATATTGAAACCTTGAGGAGCATATAAGTTAATAATAATAAAATTTAAGTCTTTATTAAAATAACTTCAGCTGCAAGAATCTCCTGATTGGTATTATGTGAAAAGTTAATTGGAATGATTCTCCTGGATGCGGTTTTTGGAATTCCAGTAATCAACCCCCCTCCAGGTCGATCTTGCCTGTCCAAATAAAAAAAGTTTTAGATGAACAAAAGAAGTGATCTTCATGCTTGAAAAAAGTTTCTTGAAAAATCCAGAATTCAGAAAAAGAAAAAGGAGGAACTTTGAGCCAGATTTTTTTTATTTTTAAGACGTCTACAGCTCCACTGAACAAAAGTCATTTTAAAAAAACAAAAACCTTAAACAACAACAGCAGAAACAGACCCTAATGAAGGGGAAGGAAAGAAAAAAAACTTGAACACACACGAAAAAAAAAGAAAAAAAACCCAAATGTTCTAACCAAAAGTACCCGCATCCAATTGCATTGGGATACCAGATGCTTTGCGAAGATTGTCGACCGCTTTTTTCTTTCTAGATGGCGAGATAGTTTCACCACCCAGCTTATTAATAGCAGTCAAGTTTTGCAAAAGAGATTCTACTAATCTTTCAAACATTTCAACTATCATATTAGCTTGCTGTTCCATCTTTGCATTAATTGTCTGGATGATAGACTCGATCTTTTCGTCCATTTTAAGAAGCGAAGGGGTCTATTATGGTACCCCCGGTTGGGGGGGGG
>BGPR01019713.1:14269-28821 GCA_013235015.1 Araneus ventricosus
CGGACCCTACACGACGCGCTCAGTTCATTGTCCTTTCTCGCGTTGGCTGCATCCCTTAGTTTTAGCTACGTAAAATTATTTCTAATATTTGGTATTTCATTTCAATTCTTCGTCTATCGTAATGCTCGGGTTGAAGGCAGTGTTTTTAGCTTTATGCTAACATTGTTCGCAGAAAGCATTATGATTTCTCTAATTTTTTAGCGGTTCGTATAGATTTCACTTATTTACCCCTGATGAGCCTCTATACGCTTTTACCGATAAACTACATTCTTTGTTGAACCATTTAAATTTAACATTGATTGATTTTCATGATATATATATATATATATATATACATCTTGATTAGAGGTGAAATGTAGAATATTTGAGTCAAGGAGAAGACGTTAGTTGAGTCAATCTTCTTTTATTCAGTCATTCAGGATATTTCTTCATGGGTAGAGGATTCAGTTCTTAAGTAGCCCCATGACCAGAATAGAAGAGGTAACGCGCGAGGCGGCGCTCTGTTGGTAGTCGTTTACATATTGGAGTGAAGAAAGGCAGATAGAAATGCGCAGAACGCTAAAGTATCCAGAGATGGGAATTTTCCCGGAACGACTCGTGACTCGAAAAGAAAGTTGTAGTGCGCTTATTACGATGAAAGTAGAAGTAATTAAAATGAGGTGTCGTTAAAAGATTATTTAAGAAAGTTAAAAAAATTAAAATATCACATATATATATATATATATATATATATATATATATATATATATATATATATATTATATATATATACAGGGTGTCCCAAAAATGTGGGACAAGCGTTTATTTCCTTAAATATTAATTTTAGACATGTACTTCCAATAACAAAGTTTCATCATATAAGGTAGGAATTTGTATGAAAACATCTTGGCTTCTGTGGAAGATGAAAAAAATTCAGAAAATTTAATTTTTTTCAGCCCTCATGGAGCAAAAGTGTCAATGAGAAAAAAGTTCCTCTTACATTCATCTATGCATAAACAAAGTTTCACGATTCTCTCTGCAAAACTTGCAGAGATATATTAAATTTTAAATTTGAAGGGACTGCTCAAAAAATTATATGGAATGCTTATTGCAGAAATGCAAATTTAGTCAACGTATAAACACTGTGAAATACAAATATTTTCCTAGTAGTACATCATCCAATAATTATAGATTGAAAAAATGCCAATGACTCAGTCTGTCACTCAGTTTCATTGGTAGATAGTTTCAACTATTGACTTGATAAATAATGGAAGGACAACTTGAGAAAAGAAAATTTAACATAAGACAGGAAAATAGCCTAATATCGGACAAGAATATTAAATTATTTGTTCTCAGCTTCGTGCATATTATTAGGTTTTTCCTAAAAGCAGTGGCGACTCGTCCCTAAGAGCGGCAGAGTTGCTCACTAAAATTATTTTTAAAATTCGTATTTTCGATTTAATTCTTATTTGCTTACTTGTCTACTTTGAGAGTTCGATAATCAACGAAAAAAGATAAAAACAAAAAAAAACAGAAAATGAATGAAAAAGGAAGACAGACATAGGGTGGGGTAAACATCAAATAGTTTTGGAAAGCACCAAAATTTGCTCATTGCATGCAACTAAACGACATCATGGGCGAAGGCTAATAGCTATCATTTCTGTCTTTGAACTTTAGCTAGAACTTGATTTTCGAATGTTCCTGTTTGGCGTTAGGCCAAATAATGTTCTTTTTCCCTTCACAATCTGACCCAAAATTCGTCTTCGCACTCACAAATTGCTTTTCTTCGCTTTATCTATTATTGGTTGTGTTTCGGTTTCAGATTCACTTTCATGTTGCGTCAACTAGAACTTGACTGCTTACTGCGTATTTGGTTTCTGTTATTAAAAGTCACTAATGAAAAAAATTTTCAATAATACAATTCAGATAATTAGAACTACAAGTTTGGATCATTTGAAGGTAAATATAGTTTTGAAAAATTGTATTCCAGTAATATTTTTTAGCACAACTTGTTTTTGAGCAGATGAAACGTCGAAGCCGATTATATCATCGTGGATATTTTTCGAAAGTTCACATGATGAACTATTTTTGCAAATACTTTAATTAATGTATTATTTGATTATTCTTTAGATTTAACAAATTCGTTGTTGTTTCCCTGATTCAGCCCTTTTAATAACTTATTGAAATACGTATATTATCCCTAAAATGTGCATCGAAAGACTGGGGGTCAAACAGCAGTTAGAGGTATGGAAAAGTGGTCTAAGTCAATTACTTTGTTTTCTTATATCTCGGCAAGTTTTGAAGATAAAAGCGTGCAACTTTGTATGTGAATCGATGAATATAAAGAAAACATTTTACTAATTGACAATTTTGTTCTATGGGGGCCGCATAAAAATGTAATTTTTCTAGCTTTTTATTATCAATCTCCTTGGATATCAAAGTATTTTCATACAAATTCTTACCTTATTTGATTAAACTTTGTAACTGGAAGTATATGTCTAAAATAAATATGTAAGGAAATAAATGCTTGTTCCACCTTTTTGGGACACCCTGTATATACGGAAAAAATATGAATATCCCACATAATTCGGCACTGTGGCCCCCGCATTATAAACCCCCATTACGACCAGCACATGCAGCGACCCCTCAGGCAGGGGTAGGACCCTTCGTCGGTAGGAGATAGCACGACCCTCTTCCTTATACGACAGGTTCTCATCCCCTAGTCACTCCTTTAAGTGGGAAATATTTCTAATAGAAGGATATATCCCAATATGTATCTAAGAGGTAGCAATATAGATATATCTAAGGGAAGGAAAATAATTCTTTCATGACATAGATCACATACAAATTCATACTAATGTTTAAATCGAACATACACTAATTGTATCAAAAAAGGCAATAGACACGCAGATACTAAATTAGTGTATCTTTTTCTGTTTAATGTTTGACGGCTGAAATCGAAGAAGCCATCATCGTCGCCATTACAGAGAAGTACTTCAATCAAATTAAGGCTGCCTCGGCAATTAAGGGGAATTTCGGTGGTCGATCGATTGCGTTGAAGAAATTGACTCGGAGGGAGTGAAAAAATTTTATGGGATTTCAGAAGTTGTGTGGAAGCACCTAAATGAAATTATGGAGAGAAATTTAGAAGTTCTTCAGAATGAATTTTTTCGATCGCTTCTTAAACAGCCTTTTCGTTTAGTTAATTCATTAAACTAATTTCGTCACGGAATAAAATGTATCGTTAAAATGTTCGCTGAATTAAATAGTAAATGGAATTCGAGTTAAGTTTTATTTGAGTCTTCGTGTAAACGAAGTAATGAGTTTATTATATTTTAATATTTGGTGTATTTTAGCAAACTTGCAGTTACTATGTTTTTTTTTTTTTGTTCTACAAGCTTCAGTAACTAAAAATAATAAGGGCTTGAAATTTATCTTAAAGAGCATATTCTATGTTAGTAAAGAGACAAGAATCACCTGTCATTTCAAGGTTATTTTTAAGAAGTTTGAAACTAAGTTGATGATATGAGTGGGTTATATATGAACATCCTGCCAATAACTGTTTAATGGTTATAGCGTCTTTGCATAATTATTTAAAGTTGATAAATATTAATTTATGGACATTAACTGTTCGAGCCGTTTGTGCAGAAACAAGATTCAGCAGCAGCCAACGATAATTTCAGAAACAACTGCCGAATAAAGCATAAGTTTGTGATTTAACAATTTCTTGGACATAACGCAACACTCAGAATGCCTTAGCTTCGTAACTAATTTTCCTAAATATGAGAAGAGACATACCAAGACATATGGAAATTTATCACCTTTTATAGGTATTCAGTCTTTGGAGTAAGTTAATTTCAAAATAAGCTAGTGAACATCAAAAAAGTTTTTAAAAGGATGAAAAAGAAATTGGAAAAGAAAAAACTTCCTGTAGACTTCGTCAAGGGTCACCTCCGACAAGGATTCGAAAAGATATTTTTTCTGGGATATCACATTCAAAATGAACTCAAATTCTCATTGAAAGAATTTTACAAAATAAAAGAAAAACCTCCATTCCTCAGACCTCAGAGAACCGAAAACTAAATATGTTAAACCTACCACATACAAACAATTTACACTCGAAAATGCCGCCATTAAAACAAAGACGCCACCAAGACACTATTTCATCACACCATATATCAATCAGCCTGTGATCCTCACGCCAACTGAGAAGAGGGAAACCAGGAAGAAAAGAATTGAAAAGAATACATATAAAAATTAAAGAAACATTTCTGAGGGCAAATTCTCAAAAAGGCAATAACTTGTTAAAAGATAGCCAAAAATTCGTTATCATATAAGTTTCTTTTTTAAATCAGATCACCTGGGGTCTCTATATAAGATGTCCTGTTATATATTTATTTAATCCTGTTAAATTGGGAAAAATTAGGTTTTGAAAATATTAGTATTTAAATTCGAATGAATATTGCGTATCCCTTTTATCATTAATACCTACTAAAATATCCCCACTAGAAATCTCCATTTTAATATCCAAAATAATTGGCACTCCACTGATTTTCGTTAGTTTTATTTAAATTTAATTCTTCTGAATAACAATTTATTATAATATCACAATTATCAGCATTTAATGAAAGTAAATCTTAATATAAATAAAAGTCATTGTAGGTTTGTATATTTGTATGTTTGTATCTATGTTCCACATCTCCTCCTAAACCACGTCACTGATTTCAACCAAACTTTGCACACTAATTAATTAGGACCAGGGTAAGATTACTGTCAACTTTTTAAAGCTCAAAAGTTAATTAAACAGTCAGTTAATTAAAAAGTAACCGAAACCGCTTTTACGCTGTAAGTTCGGAGCAAATTATCCCCCAAAAATTATTTTTATACCATCTTAAAGTTCAAAGTTTTACCTTTCTAATGATATCAGTTTTATATCTGTGAGATTTGTCCTTCAAGTTTTATTAATTTTTCAAAATTTAATAAAAAGTTGACACGCAGACGATTTTAAAATAAATCAAATTTAATGATACTATGTACATAGAGTTGATACTAATGAGTTGCTAGGAAACGGTGTAATTACTTTGCCATTATTTTTTCTGTTTATTTTTTTAAAATATCGTTTGGCAATGTTTTCATTGGTTCTTAAAGAATTCTAAAGCTTATTTAATTAGATTAAAAAATCACCGCAGTTCATATTACCTGTCATTTTTACCTGCGTTTCCTTAGAAATAATAAATCCTTAATAATATATTAAATGAGAAAGTGTGTCTGTTTGTGAAATACTCAACTCGACGCTTGATTTTCATTTTTCGAGTTTGCAGTCTATTTAATTTTAGTTATTTATATTTGTATCTTTTGCATATCAGATTTTATTCAAGAAGCTGTCGATAAATCGAAGTCGGGACAGAAATCTATTGATAGATATGATATAGCTGCAAGAGTTTTTAGATTAAAATTTAGAAACTAATGTTAATTATAACTAAAGTAAAATATGCCAAGATATAGTTTTTTGTTTTATGTATTCTTTTGAATGGTAGAAGTGGATGACATATAGCATGATGGATGGTATATTCCACAGATTATAAGGGCCTGATGATACCATTGAGTACAATGATGTAATTTACAATAACGGAGAATATATGAGGAATAGAGAATGGTTGTTGAATTGGTAATTTTGGCACTGATTAATGAAAGTTTAGGTCAGATAAATAAAAAAATATGTCACAAATGGAGGGAGGTATTATAGAATATCTATCTGTAGATATGCTAATGGGCAATAATAATTAACATCAACTTCTTCATATAACAGATAACAAGCTCTTCAACTCCTTTAGAATTGTCAAGGTTACTCTTCCAACAAACTGAGATTAAAAGTCGGTGTTCCAGTACTATTGATACATAATCTCGATGTACCGACACTGCGCAGGGTTACAAATTGCACACCTAGGTCCAAACGTCGTGAAAGTGTTTAAAAACGAGAGAGTGTTTTTAATTTCACTCATTCAGATAATACCGAAGAATTTACCATCCAAGTTCAAAATGTAACAATTCCCTTTAAAATTAGCATTTGCCAGGTTCAGGGCCAGACACTCAAAGGGGAAGGCGTACATTTGGAGAAACCATATCTTTCCCATGGACAACTATATATGACGTGTTCACGTGTGTCCAGACCACAAAACCTCTACATCCGTGCAAAAAACGTAAAAGAAAAAACGTAGTATACAAAAGTGTGTTAGCATAGATAAACAAATTACCTAACTATAACAGCATACACTCCTGTTAGTCGTCCAATTATGTAGTGTCAACAGTCAAAACTTTTAATTTCCCGTTTCAACGTGTAACGAAACATTTACATTCGTGAATTTAAAAAAAATTAATAATTCAAATTCTTCGCGCACGAAGTCGCGGGTAACAGCTAGTCACCAATAAAATCTGAAATCGTTATAAATGATGTTTAATTATTTTACTTACAAAAAATGTAGAAAAGCATAAGTCAAAGCGCAAGAAAAAGCTGTTCCCATTGGGATGCCCTTCATCTGTTTATAAAAATTAATTCCATTTGAAAGGTAATTCTCCAAAATATTAAATTTATAAAGTTTAGTCTTATCAATGATTTCCCTATCCAAGTAATAATCGTACGTAATTGTGCAAACTTCTGATAATTTTTCATATGGTAGTTTAGTAGAAAGATTTTCAAAATTAAAGTTATTCATTTTATTAATAGCATTTTGTAGGCATCATTAAAGAGGTTTTGAACTTTGAAAAAAAAGCAAACGCTATTAAGGCAGAAATATTAAAGAAACATTTTTTAAAAATTGAAAATGTTTAATTAAAGCAAGATTTCTTTTTTTAGTGCGCATTTTTTAAAATATAGTTTCAGTGCATTTCACCACCAAACTTGCCCGTCAACAAACTATGCTTTTTTCCTGAAGAAATATTTACCTATATCTATGGTTTTTCTGGTGTTTTCAAGAATAGTTTTCCAATAAAAACAATTTTTTACAAGAACCTACTGTCATTTCTTTGTCGTTTGTTAATTAATTGGAAATACCTTGTGAAAAATGCTTCCCTATATAGTAGCAAAATTAATATGTTTACACAGAAAAGTTTTTGCATTTTATTCATTTAGTTAGATATGAAAAATAAACTACTTTTCAGTCTGACACTGAAGATCAAAACTATGAAAGTTTCTTTTTTCACAGAATTAAACATTATACTGGGTATATGAATTAATTTTAATAGATTTTTTTGATAAAAATACGGCTTTATAGGGGAAAAATGGTTACAAATTAATAGTTAAAAATATTGCCAATCGGTAGCCACTACGTTTACCCATTTTTCTGATAATAGGCAGATTCCATGTGGAAAACGACACATCTTTAGAGGCTATCCACCAATCAACTCATATTTTGGTATCCTCATAAGAAGCGCTGCTCAGTCAATCAATGAGACATAGATCGAAATAGGTGGCAATAGCAGGGAGCAATATCTGGAGAATACGGCGGGTATGGTAGTGCTTCCCAGTTAAGCGTTCCTGACGTTTGCTTGATCGGATATGCGTTCCCAACATGAGAACGAACATTGCAGTGCTAGAAAATAACTTTGCAGTGTTTTTACTTCTATGCTCGGATCAATTGCATCAATTGGCAGTGTCCCACAGTGATTTTTTCGTTGGGTTGGAACAGCTTATAAAACATTATATCCAGCTGATACCATCAAATACAAAGAATGAGATTGCACTATGAATATTCAGCTTTGTCGTCGATGTTGATGGTTCGCCTCTCCTGCATTATAACCTTTTGCGCTTTGGATTATCGTATCGTATCCACTTCTCATCATCTGTCGCGATTAGAAGCAAAAATCTTTTTCCTCTTGTCTTGAAGCAACAATTCATGGGAAATTTTTCTCTTTTCTGCATTCCTCCACTTTGAATCGTACAGCACCCAATTTCTTGCTTGTGCTTCATTCCAATAGTTTTTAAACGTCTCGAAATCGTTGATCGCTCGACATTTAATGATTCTGCAAATTCATCTTACGTCTGACTCGGAGATTTATCGAGTCAAGTTTCCACTTCCTCATCTTCAAACTTCTTCGTTTGTCCTGGAAGTTCCTTAACTTCCGTGCCAAAATCATCTTTTTTATAGAGTTTCACATTTTGAAAGCGAAGGACCATAATCACCATAAGCTTCCGACAACATTCATTACAGCAGCACTTTTCATTAAATGGAAGCAGAAAAGCAAAGTTTCCCGCAAATTGCATTTTGTTATCTCAAAATTCGACATATTCAACGCTTAAATAAATAATGTCTTTATATATATATTAGATTTTGTTTTAAATTTGGTTGCATTGTTCAGATAATGACTTTTTAGTTTAGGATTTGCTTCTTCATATGTATTGTTTACTTTGTTTCTGTATGATCATATATAATAAGTTCTATTTAGATTTATATTAATATATATATGTTTGTTCCAGCATCACTTCCAAATGGCTAATCCAATTTTGATGAAACTTGGTACACGGGTTCCTCATTAGCCGACTTGAAGTACTGAAGGAATAAATAAGCCGGAACCCAGTCCCTCAAAGCAAAGTGGCCAACATACATATAACAAATAGGCCGATTGACATGTATGGTAATTTTGATTAAACTTGGCACTCCTGTTCCTCACTATATATCTTGAAGTACTATAGGGGTAAATAAGCCCTAGCCCAAGAACTCCGGGTAGGGTGGGCCAAAGTCTCCAAAATACATGTTACTAATATGCCGATTGACATGCTTGACAATTTTGATGAAACTTGGTACACATTTTCCACAATATCCAATTTGAAGTACTGCAAGGGTAAATAAGCGCAAGCCCTCGCGTTAGGGTGGGGAAAAGTCTCAAAATACATGTAACATATAAGCTGACTGACAAGCTTGCCGATTTCGATTAAACTTGGTACACATGTTCCTCACTATATGATTTGAAGTACAGTAGGGGTAAATAAGCCCTTGCCCAAGCCCTCAAGGTAGGATGGGGAAAAGTCTCCAAAATACATGTTATTAATAGATCGATTGACATGCTTGATTATTTCGCCGGCTTGGGAGATTTTGATAAAATTTAGTACAACACACTCCTAATTAGCCAACTAAAAATACTATTGGACTAAATAAAGGCTAATCCAATCCATCAGGATAATGCGGGCAAAATCTTTAAAATACATTTAATAAATGCATAGATTGGCATGAATTTGATATATCTGGCACAATTTTGATGATATTGGGTACATATATTCCTCAAAGGCTGACTAAAAGTAGTTTATGGATAAATAAACGATGATCCAATTCCTCAGAGATGGGTGGTAAAAAATCTCCAAAATGCATGTACACTCTTGGGACGATTGACGTGCTGTTGGATATGGTTAGGGCGATTTTGATGAAATGTTTCTCAATGGATGATTAAAAATGCTCTAAGGGTAAATAAACGTTAACTGAATACGTGAGGTAGGATGGAGTCAAGTCTTTTAAATATATATAAAAAATGGACGAATTGACATAAAAACTGATAATTCTGGGGAAATTTTTTTGAAACAGGGTAAATATGTTCCTCACAGGCTGCCTAAAAGTAATGTATGGATAAATAAACGTTAATCCAATTCATGTAAACCTTTGAGCCGATTGACATGCTGTTGGATATGGTTAGGGTGATTTTGGTTAATTTTGGAACATATACTTTTAATTAGACAACTAAGAATATTGTATTTTTAAATAAACGCCAACCTAATCTCTGACGTTAGGGTGGGACAAAGTCGTTTAAATGCATTCGACAAATGGACGATTGACATTAAATTTGATGTGGCTGAACAATTTGATGAAATTTTATAGACATGCTTCTCAAAGGCAAAATATAAATACTTTAGGGTTAAATAAATACTCATCCAAAACCTCAGGTAGGGTGGAGCAAAGACGTAAGGCGATTGACATGAAACTCGATACTGCTGGAGCGATTTTGATGAAACTTGGTAAGCATGTTCCTCCTTAACCAACATGAAGTATTGTTGGGGTAAATAAGCCCTATTTCAGTTTTTCAGTGTAGGTTGGGGTAATGTCTCTGAAATATACATAAAAAATGGACTGATCGAAATTAAACTTAATTCGTTGGTTTCAATAATATCGAACAAAAATACGGAGGTTTAAATCGATTTTAGTTTACCCTTTAGGATGATAACTACCAATATGACATGTAAAAATGTTTATTTAGAACGCCTGGAGCAATTATGTCGAAGCACGTTTCATTAGTGTATTTAAACACTATAATTGTTGAAATTTTAGTCGAAAAATGACTCCCACATTGTTCAACAACAACAGCAAAATACGGTATTGAGAAATGGTCCATATCTCGCACTCTTCTGGGTTGGATGGAGGGTAGTCATAGGAAGACATTTATCAAATGGTTTTTGTACTAATAATTTACAACTTATTTCATAAAAAAATTTATAAATATTTACTCAGAAGAATAATATTAATAAGAATTATGTTATTTATGAAATATTGTTCGGTTTATTTTCTTCCAAGATATTTTGACCTAAATAAGACTGGTCAACTCCAGGTACTCTGCTAGTTATATAGTTAAAATTTATATTTATTAATTACACATAATCTTATTTAAATTCCAAATTAATGTTTTATGAAACATAGCGAATATAACAAAAGAAAAATAAGTTAAGGCAGTAAAAATAATACCCCAAGATATGATTCTTTTTCTTTATTTAATCAGAAAACAAAACGAAGCAAACGGGGAGAAATATGAAATGTCTTTGAGACGCCTAACTTTTTCATGAATGTCTGAAGTGGAACACCGTTAGAAACAAAATTCTCGCTCCATAAAAATAACATTATTCTCAAACTTTGAGGAATTGGGAGAAAAAAGCTTTGTCATTTTCGAAAAAAACAAGAGTCTTCCAATAGAATTTACGATAAGAAAAGATTGGAAAAGACATAGTTTATGTTTATAGTTTTTTGCTCGATCAGAACTTTTTGCCACGTTTCGTGAATTTTTGATATTTCTTTTCTGACGAAAAGATCTTTCTAAATCTTCAGACTAGTGCATGGATTTACTTAAAAATTAATAGCTTTCATCTTAAATATGCTTTGTTTGAATTTACCTTTACTAATAATTCAGTATAGAAGAAAAAACTTTTGAAATAGGGACAAACCAGTGATGGATTAGTAGAGCATAAATGCTCTTTAAAGCATGTAAATAAATAATTTTACTCAAAATTATGAAAGTGATAAAACCAAGAGTAAATTGTTTGTAATAATAATATAATTATATTGAACTATTACAGGTAACTAAACGACTTATTTAAACCATTATTCTTGTTTCGGAAATCTGCTTTCATAAACATTGATATTAATTTATTTTATTTATTAACATTGATATTAATTTATTTTTTTTAAAGTTCGACAATGTTATTGTCTTTAATCATATTCCTTGAATGTGCATTAAAATTATTAAGAAGTTCAAATCGATACTTCGTTAATGGTAATACAGATTATTAAGGTGAAGGCAACTTCTGAAATCATTTTTGAGTAACATGCTTAACCAGTTAATAACTGAATGTATGTTTTAAAAAGGTTACATTTTAGACCCAGAAATGGAACTATTTAATATTTGGATAAGTAATGCCAGAAACAAATGTTGAAACTGTGGTTCTCTTATTTCGAATCTGAACTGCAAATAGTGGTTTTTTAAAGTATTTTAGGAAAATTTTAAAAAAAGAAAATGTCCACACACACACACACACATTATTGTAGATTTCTATTTCGGTAACTATTTAAAATAATACAACAAAAATTTATCAACTTTCCTTCCCTCCCCTTCTTATATTTTAATCAGATTTTCTATAAAACTATGAGAGAAAATTTTATCAATCATTCTATTACGGAACAAAATATATCTGTTTGAAACAAACACCAATAATTCTAACATTCAGTTTACAACAGAATTTCGCATCTAATAATCCTCAAGTCTAAACAGATGTATCTAGAAATTAAATTTGCTTGCCCCTTATTTTGTATAAAATTCAAGATAAATCTTTCATTTAACTGTAATCACATTCTACATCTTGCATTCGCCAGGGAATCATTTGTAGATAAAGAGAATTATGCCGAACATCCATGGAAATACTGCATTCTATACGTAATTCACAAAAAGCAAAATTATTTATGAAACACTTCTTCTTTTCAGTAAGCCCCACCTTGGAAATGCATTTTTTCCGACTAATGTTAGTAAAACCGCTAACTGACAAAAGTAATTAAGCTTTCTTGGAGACGAGTTTTAACTCATAGAAAAAGCACGGCAATAGGGAAAACAACTTTTTTGTTTTTCAAAAAAGAATTAAATAACTAATTACGAACAATGCTTGTAAGAAGTATATAAACCTTCAAATATACAATAGGTTTACAAGAGTTTTAAAGAAAGGTATTCTCAACTAGTATTTTGTTTATTTATGATGAAACTACGAAGAATATTGACTTGTATAGTCTCACTCATTCTAAAAATTTATTACCTGGTTATTTTAGAATTTTGATATAGATTAAATTAAATGCCTTACATATCTTGACATCATTAGATAAATAAAATAATGAATGTAAGATGAACGATAAAGAAACACCAACAGATCCAGACACGTTTCAAGTATTCGTTAGTGGAACTATTTGATCGGAACATTTGGACTTCAGAACAAATTAAGTTAATTGCAGAAGTTCTGCAACTTAAAAATTGGTTTGGCCCATTGTTTGAACCATATTGTTATATGAAACAGATATTTCGATGATTTCTAGATTCAAGAAAATTCCATATACAGTGTGACCAGTAATTAACGCGCTGATGTTAAAAATTAATTTCTCGAAAACTACTGATTCAAAAAATTTTATTTAAATTCTAAAAAAAAGTACAATACATGGGGATTAGTTGATTACATGTTCTATGTGTCTTCCATCTATAGCTATAATATGGCGCAAACGAAGAGCGAAATTCTGCATCACTCGCTGAAGAGTCGAAGTTTCAATGCTTTCAATAACTATCTGAATCGCAGTTTTCAGGTCTTCGATGCTCTGGGGGTTTCCAGCGTAAACTTTGTCTTTGATATAACCCCACAAAAATGAATCGCAGGGGTTCAGGTCAGGAGAATAAGCTGGCCAATCAATGCCCACATTTTTCGATTTTGGGTACCCTAAAGCCACAATCCGCTCATTAAAGTGCTCTTCAAACAGGTCAAACACTTCATTGGTACGATGAGGTGTTGCGCCGTCTTGCATGAACCACAAGCTTTCGAAATCCGGCTTACTTTGAATTGCTGGAATGAACTGATTTCTCAACGCTTCCACGTATCGTGCAGAATTGAAAGTTTGTTCGAAAAAAATTGCTCCAACAATGCCTCGACTCGTAAGTGCACACCAAACGGTCACTCGTCGGGGGTATAGGGACTTCTCAATTACGAAGTGGGGATTCTCGGTGCCCCAAATGCGCCAATTCTGCCTATTCACACACCCATCGAGATGAAAATGGGCCTCATCGTTACACCAGAGCATATTGATATCAAATTGATCATTGCCAATCATCTCGACGATAGTGTTCGCAAATTCCAAACGTTTTTCCACTGATCGCTGACTCAATCGCTGATGAATTTGAATCTTGTACGGAAACAGCTGCAGATCAGCCACGACAATCTGTCTGACACTGACTAAAATCTCGGTCGATGTTCAGGGACTTCTCTCAAAAACTTGGCGTGTTCTCTCAATCTTTTCAGGCGTTTTGACTCTCAGCGGTCGTCTCACATTGCCAAACATGTCGTCGCAAACACTACCTGTTCTCTCGAACTTTTGAATCAAACGATTGATTGTCGACACACTCGGACCTGTTGTCTTAAGCTTAAACTCAGTCGCAAATAAACAACAAAAGCCAACTCAATGAGACTGCGCAAAAAACAATCCGCCAACGCACTGAATCTAACCGCCAAGTTTGAACTTGATACGGTAAACAGTCTGCGAGAAATTGACATTTCTTTTCAACGCGTTAATTACTGGTCACACTGTACATCTACCTAAATAATTTCAATATGTTGACGCACAACCAAATGAGATGGTTTGAAATGCGTATGGAGTCTATACTTGCCAAGGGGGAAAGATAGATTTTGAGATATCAAATTCAGAAAAATGCATTTTATGCTCGAAGTATTTTGAAATGAATTTTCTTTTTAAAAATCAATTTAAAGCATTTTATTGATTTATTAAATAAGGAAAATACATGAAAGAGTGTTCCTTTCTAAGCATCAATTCACAAAAAGTAAAATTAAAGAAAGGTACTTAACGTTTTGATAGTGGCAAAGTGTATCATTTCTATAGGAAATTAAAAAGCTTGTTCAATTCCACGTTTGTTCTAATTTGTAACAAACTGTTTAAATCTTCTATAAATAAAATTAAGTATTTTTAATCTCTGACTCTGTTTTTAGGATTTTCTGAAAATTTTCTACTGAAAGGCCAATGTAAATAAGGATGAAAAAATTGAATTCCCTGCCAAGTATATAAAGT
>BGPR01019714.1:0-21812 GCA_013235015.1 Araneus ventricosus
AGAGAGATATTTTGGATTTTATGTTGAAGAAAGAATTTTCATTGCAGTTATAACTATTTACTGTTTTTTTTTAGATTTCTTTCATTAAGGATTCAGATTTAAGAAAGATCATGAAACAATGAAAACGGTCCATATATTACACCTACAAAATAAAAATTTGTAATGTCAATATAAACTTATGCATTAAGATAGATATTGAGCTATTAATTTTTCAAGAGATAGAATGTTATAGTTCGAATGAAGTAAATTGATTTATTTATCGAAGCGGAAATTTTTGTTTAAAACTGAGATTGGCAGAAGCTCAAATGACGGTTTACTTTGGACCAAAACGTATTTGCGTTGGCATTTAATTTAGAATGATGTAGATGTTCTTCTGTCAGGTAATTTTATAAATCCGCCGTAAAATGAACTTCATCATTAAATGATGATCATCAATTTGAAAATTCTATCTGCCATTTCTCATCTGCCAACCAGCATCAAAGACAATCAAAAATAAATTCTTTTCCTCATTTTAGATTTCCTGTTTTAGAAACTTTGCTAAACTGAACTAACTAACTATTTTTTTAAAATTTACTATTTATTACATTTCATTATTTTTCATTTTTTGCATGTTTTTATATATGCTTACTTATTTATTACGTATATTTGTATTTATTTATTATTTATGTTTATTTGTATTTTATTGTATTTATATTGACATTTTTATTGTTTTACTTATATTGTTTTATATTGTATTACCCAATTTTTTGTATATTGTAATTTATACTTATATTATAATGTATTGTATCACTCTAATATTTCTACTGACTTTTTTGTATTGTGTACTTATATTGTATTGTATTGTATTTGCTAATATTTGAAATCCCACTGACTCGTGGCATGCGTTGCACCCTTTGGGTAAGAAAGGTCGGGTTGGGCAATAAAAAAAAATAGAATTAACACATTTGGTTGATGGAGACTTCTGAACATAATAACTTTCATTCTGCATTTTCTGTCATATTTTATATTAGCTCTGCTTTTATTTCTTATTCTCTACATTTAGCTCTTTTTTAAGGTATTGTTCTGTATACTGTTCATTGAAATGCCAAATTAAACCAATTAGAAATAAAAGCCTGCTTCCTTCTCCCCAAGAACGTCCATTTGTCAGGCACTCCGATGCACTGTTAGGTTAAAGCTCATACAGATCTTTCTTTATTACACGCAAATTTTTATTAACCTCCGTAGATAAAGGGTTAAAAAAATGATCGTAAAAACAAAGCGGGTGCGCAACAATCTTCTGTTATGTATATCTCTTTCCGTTTTTGGCTATTCTAAAAGCATGACTAAAAGGTTGAATGATCGTGAAACAATCAAAAAACAAAAAACACTGGCAACTTACAAAATATCACTGGCGATATTTTGTAATTTCAGCGATATTTTACTTTCCCGCATACGAAGAGAAAGTATTGTAATCGTCAAAAAATTCAAACTCGAGATTTTGACGAATCTCCCTGAGGTCGAAAAACATTCGGAATTCCTTTTGAGAAACGATAAGGAAAATAGCGGATGTGTCGATTTACTTTGAATGAACAGCTGCTGTGCATTTTTCAAAACTACTGAAAAGCCGACCATTCGATACAACCCATATTTAACAACAGTTTTCCAAAATATGGAATAACCAATGATATCACTGGCGATATTTTGTAATTTCAGCGATATTTTACTTTCCCGCATACGAAGAGAAAGTATTGTAATCGTCAAAAAATTCAAACTCGAGATTTTGACGAATCTCCCTGAGGTCGAAAAACATTCGGTTCCTGGAAAATTTTTTTAAACTAAAAAAACATCAACGGCTTCGCTTTCAGAAAAGCGGGAACGTCGTAGCTTCGCTTTTTTTATTGAATGTTAGGAATCTAGCTTATTTTTTTACTTCCGACCTGGAAAATGGCGTCTTTCGACTCCAAACTTAAAAAGTCGCCAAAATCACAAAATATCGCCAGTGATGCCGTATAACAAAGCTCTACCCAAAATATTTATCTATTTTTGACAGTTTGTATTGTTTTGAAAAGAAAATAACCGAAACAATCATCATCATAGCATAACATCAAGGATAGAATTGCACGTAATTCCGCTTAGAATTTTGTAAAAGATATAAGTCAGTAATTTCAAAAATTTGAGATGTGGAAGAATGAACGATGTAATTTTGGGTTGAAATCTAGATGTTGGTACACAGTCTTAAAATGGCGCCAAGTCGCCAATGCAAGACGTTGACCGCTGCATTTCATTGGCGCCAAATTTAATCCAAATAATACTTGCATTAACATTGGCGACTTGGCGCCATTTTAAGGGCGCGTACAAACTTCTAGATTTCAACCTATCTTTGGTGGAACTAAAGAAATCACTTTTGGATGTTTCGTTCGCTGATAAAAAAGAAACTATTTTTATCCTTTTCAAACGGAGTGTAAAATATTTTAGGTTGAATTTAAAGAGAATTAACTACATTTAAACAACTTACTAAATTTATCTTGGTTCTTGGAATATTTACATGATTAAGAATTCGTTGATGCTTAGTGATTTAAAAAACAAGATAAAAAAATCGACGGAAGGCTGTCTCTTCGAAACGGCCGCTGGGATTGAGGGCCGTAGACTTACTTACCTTATTCAACTGTGACTTTTTATGACTAAAGTAGCTCTATGTGACTATTAACTCTATAGTCTATAGTAACTATTAGTCTAGTGTGACTATGTGGCTGTATAAAATTCTTCGTGATTTTCACCAACTTTGAAACTCGACTGTAACTAAACCGTAATTACAAATTCTAAAATTACTTTTGCAATCTTCAATGTCTACCTTTATCTGTTAAATGAAATTAAAGCCAACTCTCCGTGTTATTTGGTTGCGGAGCTACAAGCGTTTAACTTTAGCACGAAATTCAACGCAATTCAACAATTCTTGAGTAATATTTCGCGAGCTCGATGAATGAATTGCCTTAGTCTGCGCGTGCGCGCATCGGTCGCTGTGACGTCATCAAAAATTTTCGTGATTTTCACCAACTTAGCAGCTCGACTCTGACTAAACCGTAATTCCAAGTTCTAAAATTCTTTTTGCAATCTTCAATGTCTACCTTTCTCTGTTAAATGAAACTAAAACCAACTCTCTATGTTATTTGGTTGCGGAGCTATAAGCGTTTAACTTTAGCCCGAAAAGTGTCATAATTATTTCCTTTCCCGACACGCCATTAGACCACTATGGAGAGACGTAAGTCTACGTCAAAATATTATGAAATTTTTTATATAACGCCGAATTGTGTAAAAATCACAAAATATCTAAAATCCAATCAGAACCAATATTGTTAAAAGTTCTCTTTAACTCAGCTTTATATTTAAAATTCTCTTCTTCTTATTATTTTTTTATCATTTGCCAACATGATGCTATTTTTTGGTAGACTGCTAGTGGAAAAAGTTTCAAAAAAATCTTCCTAGCTGTGTTTAAATGGCTTAGAAATTTTTGAAATATGCTATCAAACTCTTCTATTCTTTGCTGCCACAGAACAAATATCGTTTTTCAAAATAAAAACAAACTGATATAGAGTAACTGTATCATTTTTGTTTCCCGTAAATGTAAAATATTCTGCAAAAAGATAATTT
This sequence comes from Araneus ventricosus, assembly GCA_013235015.1. Taxonomy (NCBI): domain Eukaryota; kingdom Metazoa; phylum Arthropoda; class Arachnida; order Araneae; family Araneidae; genus Araneus; species Araneus ventricosus. The sequence goes on from BGPR01019714.1 coordinate 3,628, forward strand.
GTATTCATATCGTCTGTAATTATTTTAATTAAAATGAAGCTTCAACTGTTTTCTTATAATAAAAGATGAGTCACGAATAGAAAGTTTCAATCGATGTTTTCATTTTAAAAAAAATGATTCTTGACGAGTTTTAAATAGATTGTTGAATGATAAAGTGACATTTAAAAAGAAACTGCCATCTATTGTATTATTATCAGCATTTTGCTTAAAAATTACATATAACTTGATCTGAGAAATAGAATAATAAACACAATCGCAGTGCATGCAACAGTAACAAAAACAACAACTTTGAAATGCATTTAAAGAGAAATAGCGATTTAATTTAAGCAGACTTAAATTCTTCCCTAGCTCCAATTCTTATTTTACTTACTTTAACCCTAAAACTCTAGTTTCCAAGGGAAAGAATTAAATTAATGATCACCCTGATCCATCTTCTACTTTTTTTATTTTCCAAATCACAACCAATGATTAAGTTTGGAGAAATTTGTTAAAGTTAACACTTCGTAATCTGGCAATGACAGCTCCATTTTCTTGGTATAAGCCTCTCTCCCAGTACGGTTACCGTTACTCAACTTAAGTTGTCTCGGTTCAAAAACAAAGACGCAACATCAGTCACTTTCATTTCTTTTTTTAATCTTAACCTCAGAGTTTTAAGGCTTTTGGGGAAAAGCCACTGGCCCACGAGGTCCAAACAAACCGCCCAAGATAAATGTTAAGCTCACAGTCAGACTGATCCTAGAGCAAGATCATCAGTCTTGAAATAAATCGCCCTAAATGGAGACAAATGGAGTTTCGTTGTGAAATCTCCCGGGAGATGGCGGTAGTGTCGCAAGAAACGACAACTTCTAAGGCTGCTAGGCATGATAAAATAGACATCTCTTATCCACCAATGTTGGGAAACTTTCGTTCTTTCGCTTTCTTTCTTTGTTATTTTTCTCCTACGTTCCTTGGCATTTGTTTCTCCCGTCTTAAACACGTTTGATAAGAGAGGAAAAAATTAGTTTCGATGTTCAGTTAGACTTCCAGAGATTGGTTCCCTTGTTTAATCTTTCTGAAATCTGCTAAATTATTAGCGGATTTTCGGCGGGTTAATTTCGTTTGATTCTGCTTTTTTTTTGTGCGTGAGAAAATAAGGGCAGGTAAATAAATAGGATAAATTAGGTGAATTAATTTACTCGTCAACGTGAATGTATTGTTTGAGTTTTACTTTACATGTGTAATTTTGCGCTATTCATGGATGCTATAGTCAGTGGTAACTGAAGTTGACATTTCAGGGAAAGCTATTGTGATGTATCGTTACACCTAGGCAAGCAGCCCTGAATATTATACTCATCCGTTTAAAAATGATTAATATAATAGGTAAATAAATATAATAAATTAGGTGAATGAATTTACTCGTCAACGTGAATGTATTGTTTGAGTTTTACTTTACATGTCTAATTTTGGGCTATTTATGGATGCTATAGTCAGTGGTAACTGAAGTTGACATTTCAGGGAAAGCTATTGTGATGTATCGTTACACTTAGGAAAACAGCCCTGAATATTATGCACATCTGTTTAAAAATGATTAATATACAGTGACCTCTCACTTATACGCCGTCTCTTTTATGCGTGTTTTTACCACGGTCCCGGCCAAGGATATTGGAACACAATGATAAGTCTTATTCATTTATGCGCCGGTCTAAAAAAGCACCTCTCACTTATGCTCTGTCACAAAAATTTTATTAGTAAATAGTTCAAAAAGTATTTTTTTAAGCAGAACAAAAAACCTTTTTTGTTCTGCTTCTAAGAATGCTTCCCTCTCCCTTCCTCTATTCTTCAAATTCCAGGAACACATTCCTCTAACTTATACACAGGGGTATAACAGGGGGTTGTTGTGATTGACGTCAGTAAAAGTCGCATTTATACAGCAGCCAATTAGAGAGGTTCGCTAACGAAAGAACCATCTGTGGAGTTTTGGTTATCGTTAGATGATTACGTTTTAAAATGGCAAAAAGAACGAAATTGTTACTTTCGTTTAAAATGGATGTTATTAAAAAATTCGAAGAAAATCCTTGCACCTCGAAAAAAAGTTTTGGCAGAGCATTTTAATGTCCCAAAATCGACATTGAGAGCGATTTTAAAAAATCGGGAGCATTTCTATTTTCTTTGTGTTCTTAAAAAATAATTAACGGAAGATATACACGTATTTGCATTTTGAAACATCTTATTTACATTTTTCAGTAGTATATATATAGTATTAATTAACAATACATGTGCACTGTATTGATGTTTCAGTTTTAAGCTCCCCTTTGTGAGTTTTCACTTATGCGCGTTTTTTTCGCTGTCCCCTGCGCCTGCGCATAAATGACAGATCAATATTTCAATAGAAATTAATTTTAAATACAAATAATTAATATACGAATCTGGATAACTATCTTTATATTTAAGAGGTAAACTGTTTAGTTTCAAGAACCTTTTCCTATAACCCTAAAATGCGTAGGAACACATATGTTATTCAACAATAAATGCGGTCTGAATTGCAGCTCCCCACATACCGTCAACTTTATTGTCATTGACAGTGGCGGCGATTGGGTGAAAAAAGTGACGTCATCAAAAAATGTAAGGACATCCAAAAGTACCCGGGAGCATAGGGGGTAGATAACAAAATTTAAAAAATTAGTTACAAAATTTGCTACCTTCCTGGACACTATTTCTTTTTTATGATTTTAGACAGCAAAAAGAAATAAAAATTTAATTTTTCCTGGAAAAATCAGGGGGCAATTGCCCCCCTCGCCCCCTTACTTGCCGCCACTGGTTAGTGATTAAAGTAACATACATTATTTTTTAAACTAGATCGCAAAATTCCCATTACCTTACGCACACGCACATAATTTCAGCAACAAATTTTGTGAATCAAATAAAAGTAATAAATAAATACAGTAGTCTCTATAATTCGAGGTGGACGGGACCGGGCCTACCTCGAACTATCGAAAACTCGAATGATCGAAATGATAAATGTTAATAAATAAATAAATGGGAATAAAAGCAATTTTTAAATTTCTGTGTAATGTATTTAACTGAAAAATGTACTTATATATTATAACATAACTGCTGATAGTAACAGGTTAACTACATCTTAAAATAATTGTCAATTGTTTTTTGTTTAAACGCATTGCTCCTACACTGTAAAAAAAATCCCGTAAAATTTACGGTTTTAAACTGGCAGCTGGGTTGGTTGTGCAAAACCGTAAAAGTTACGAAGTAAATCCGTAGGCACAACGGTTTTTTACCATACAGGAACAAGTTTTTCCCGTAAAAGTTACGAAGTAAATCCGTAGTCACAATGGTTTTTTACCGTATGAAATTAAGTTTTCTCCGTAAAAATTAAGTCAACGAAGTAAGTGACGTCATCGACTGAGTTGAGTTGTTTTTCTCCTTCTGTTCGAGTTGAAATGTGCTGATGTGTATTATCAATTAGGAATATTAATTAATCAAGGCTTACTTATTAATTTCAATTAGTTTAATTAATATAATTCTTAATTGAACTTACTTGGACGATTTCGATGCAAGATGGTGACAAAACTTCTAACTCCTCCGAGCCGGGGATCGAAACCGCGTTCATAGAAATAAAAGGCAGTCGCTCTAACCACTAGACCACCGGAGACTTCATAAATTGAAGTAAAAATAATCTATTTGAGTTTTAAAGTCACTATAGCTCTAGTGACGCCACCTAGTGGTGTAAAAATCAACTATTGCCAGAACACGTGTTTTAAGGTTAGCTTTCATGACTGACAACAGGTTACTGCAACATGTGTAAACAATAGCGGAGATGGAACCCTATTAAAAACATGAAATGAATGCAATAAAATTACATTTAAGAAAAGGGAAAGTTATCATACGGAAAGCAATACCGTATGACGAAAAATAGAATTTGAACTGACGGTTTTAAACCGTTTATGGCTGGAGCGGAAAACGGTGAAAAACCGTTTTGTCAACAAAACAGCTTTAAACCGTCATATATACGGAAAAAGTCCGGGAAAAAAACGGATATTTTTTACAGTGTATATATCGATCTTGTACATATCCCGTTTTTTTTTGGAGGGGGTTTCTTGGTGCGCAGTGGACATATGACCCGTCTAACAACAATAAAAACCAGATGCAGTAATTCTTTCACGTGTTGGTCATTATTTGGGAGCTAAACTGATTTTTTCACTAACTCGGATTTAAGGAAAACTCGAACAATCGAGACTCTACTGTAAACAATTTTGTCATAAATACATTTAATCTACCATGGAATATATTTTACATGTAGGTCGAAAGGAGCATTAAAATTCTGTTACATAATGTTCAACATGATCTCGTTCATAATATATTGGGTTGTGCACATTAATACGCCGAGTTTAACGCTTAAAATGCACATTTGTTTGTTAGCATTTTCCGAAATAGTGATGTCACAAGACAGGGACAAAAGAAGAAAATGTTATTTTTCGGGCAAAATATTACCCCATTCTACTTTTTCCTGCGGGAATAAATCAAATAGCAGATGTATAGACCTTTTCGCCAATATTGCAGGACTTTCGATGACGTATCATTGTTGCTTGTGCTGGCGCACCAACTACACGCTTAAACGTGTGCAAAGTGAAATTTAAAAAAAAGTACTCAAATATGTACTGCAGATGACGGAGAGCACTTTGAACACCGAAAATAAGGGTATCTTGTGATAACTAATTGTTTTCCCCTTTTTAACCCGTTTTGAGGCGTGGCAGTTTCGGAAATCGAGAACAAACAAATGTGCTTTTTAAGCGTTCTGTTCTTCGTATTATTGCGCGCAATGAGTCTTCTTGTACTAAACCGATGACTTTCTACAACTTTGTAATTGACGTTTTCCCCCACTTTTGTACCGTTTTGGAGATAGAAAGCTAACTCCGAAGTTTTCCACCAGGTGGCTTGTAATTGGTCTCATCGCATAGCGCATGGGCGCTTTACTATACCTAGACACTACTTTTATGACTATAGCTCCCGTCCGTCTGAAGTGAAGAGGGGGTGGCCCTTATTTAAGTGGGAACCCTGTATAATTGACCCCATGGGATTGTAAACACCACCGACTACATTATGAAAAATTAGTTTGTAGAATTATACCTTACTAGCTGAAAACCCGGCGTTGCTCGGGATCCATATTTTTTCATATACCGGCCTCCTGTTTTTTTCCCAAAAAATATTGTCACCAACTTTCCCCAACAAACGTAAATCTTCTCTGAATCGTTTATGGTTGAATTAAAACTTTGAAACATAGCCTTTTTATCACCTTATAACAGTATGGTTTGAATGAAAATGCGAGAAAATTCGAAAAAGAACATTTATTTTAAACAATATATAGTTAAGTAACTAATACAGTTTTACAACGTACAAATATACTTATACTGTATAACTTGGTTACTGCGAAGCTTCTCAATAAAATGTTTTATAAATCAGATAAAGAAAGTCAAAATCGCTCGAGAACAATTCTCACTCGAAAGAATTTCTCCGAAGAAGAACGCTCGAACAAAAAGAATACAGGGTGTTCATTAATTATTGTCGGGGTTTCCGTACCTCATAACTTTCGAATAAAAAATATTACGCACAAACCGATTACGTATTCGTAAATTACAACTCAAAGAATTTTACGTGGCCACAATGCGATCTTAGCGCATTTGAAGTCTGGGTAATTATGACGTCATAAATAAAAATGGCGACCGTGCAAGAAAAAGCAATGTGTGTATCGTGGTTTTTCGAAACTAAATCCGTCATAACTACTCAACGTCGCTTCAGGACCACGTACAAGAAAGATCCGCCTTCGGATAATTCTATCAGACGCTGGTTAACACAATTTGAGGAAACAGGTAGCGTTCCACTTCGCAGGAAAATCATTAATAATTATAATAATTTATAATTAATCATTAATAATAATTTTAATATCATTAATAAAATTCTTTGAGTTGTAATTTACGAATACGTAATCGGTTTTTGCGTAATATTTTTTATTCGAAAGTTATGAGGTACGGAAACCCCGACAATAATTAATGAACACCCTATACTTTTAACCTCAGTTAGGGGAATAAAAACTAAATGTAAATAATTCTATTAATACTATAAATAAAGTCAAACTGAAACTCACATCGCGTAGTAATTAAATTAACGTCGTTGGATATTTGAGTGCATATTAAACGCTACGAAACAAAAACGAAAGTGAAATGTATGCTACGAAATAACAGCAGAACTGAGAAGTCTGCCTTGACCAAAAAAGCAATATTTTCTTAGCTTCAACAGTGGTAAAAACACGTGAATAAAGGATTTGATGAAACAATAAATTAGTTTGAATTTTATTTCATGACAATAAAAGCATTGTTACAATTTGAGTTTAAAATGAATTTTGAAACGTTAATTACAGTTAGAGAAAAAATTTTACAACAATTAAATCAGTATCATTAAAAAGATAATTTTTTACTCTTTAAGTTGATGTAAAAATAATTTTAGTATCAAAAGTATTTCATAAATTATTGGTGAAAAACGTCTAAAAATAACTTCATTATTTAATTAAGGTATCCGAACACGTTCGAAAGTCGATTTTCGACCAAAATTCCATTTTTTTTATTTTTGATATTTTCGATAGTTCATTCATTTACCTTTCTAAAACATATTTACTTTTGTCGGTACGTTAATTAGAAGATGAGATATTAATTGTTTTATAACAAATCGAAAACCGGAAGTGGGCGTTTAATTAGCCGAAAGTTGTCATTTAAAGGGACAGAAACCTGTCAAAAATTCTTTTAAACTGCTTTTTTGCAAGCTAATATGATGTCAGTATATTTTTAGGAATTTTTTTTAAAGTTTAGATACATAATTTGAGCGCGTGGAAAAACTAAAATTTGATTTTTCTCAAAATTAGATTTTATGCATATGTTTCAAACTTCAAACATGATAACTCAAGATATTATCATTCGATTGTTCTGAAATTTTGTGAACACTTTCTTCAAATGTTTCTCTAGTGAATGTACTAGAATAATGTATATTGTAAAAATATTTTTTTAAATTATGGTCTTTTATTTGAAAAATGACATAGAAAATTTGCTGAAAATCTCATAATGATTGTTCGATTAGCTCTAAAATTTTTATTTATCCAAAGAATGTTAAGATTCTAGTACAAGCACTAGTCCATAGTACGTAGTTTATTTTAGTATTAGTTTTATTTAAATTATTACAAAAGTTTCACCTGTAGCATGTTTGAAGTTTTGGGAAATTTCCTCTAAAAAGCAGCAGAAATTCAAGAATTTTGTAAATTTATAATAATTTATACTCAAAAATCATACGCTAATATTAATCTTTATTAAATTCGAATCTAAAAAACATATTTTGGTGTTTCTATTTCACAATTTAAGAAAAAAGTGCTCCGAACGTGTTCGGATACAATAAATAAAAATCTAATTCGAATTCTAAAATAATTTTTTCGGCGTTAGACCGCCTTTTGTGCGAATCCATCAATGTGCCAAATTTCGTGGCTGTAAGTCTAACGATGTGGGCGTGCATAAAGAACCAAAAAACGAACAAACACACATACTTTCCTCTTCTGTATATTTAGATGGTCACAAGTTTCTATACGAAATTTTTGAGTTCAGCAGGCGATTTTAGACCACTTCAACTGTTACTAGAGAAAAGGAATGCTGCAGCTCACATTCTGAATTTTTATTATATAGAGTGGAATCTTTTACATGTTGAAAAAATATCTAATAAATTTCTTGAAGACATTATAGGTACAAATGTTTCATCCTAATACAGAAAAACTACAAGAATGTGGAAAATGAGAATTCACGCCAAGAATTTACACTTAAATCGTGAGATGGACTTCGATAACTTATTATTTGTTCCATTTATATACTTCAGGGTGGCTACAGAAACTGTGAAAAAGTTTTCCTGACTTTTCCCTGCCTAAACTTACAACATTTCCCCGATTTACGGCTACTAATTATATTAGTTTCCTGGCTTTCTCCCACTCAGAATCACTGTATGTGTACAATATACATAATTAAAAACACTTTTACAAGTTATTTAATATGAAAAAAATAATATATTTTTATGAAATTTAATTTTAAAAAAATGGAGTGAACATCCTAAAAAAGCTTTTAAAACAGTATATTACATTTCTTATATGTAAAAAATACTGGAAATTTTAACAAAATACTTTGCTTCTAAAACTGCATAAGAATTCTAAGAAACATTAAAACTACTGTTTGCAACACAAGTTAAATTATATTAACAGTGCAGGTTATTATGATCTGTGCTCAAAACAGTTCAATAACTAATTAGTGCTCTTTGCACGAGTACCAGAATAACATGTTGCAGCATAAATATAAAAATAGTATAATTATACGTACCTAATAATATATATTTTAGCAAAGATTTAAACAAGAGAATCTGCCAAAATATTACTTCAAATCTTTATTCTTTAACAAATCATAAGAAATTAATTGCTCTAATCAAAAACTTATGCTTTTATAAATGAATATAAGTTTTTTTAAAAAATTCCATTTGTTATTACAAATAATGCTAGGCATAAGATACTAATTTATAGATAATAACTCAAGTAACTATTAACTTTCCCTGATTTTTAGACATTTTTACGAATTTCCCTGACTTTTCCCTGATTTTTTTAAGATCGATAAAATTCCCTGACTTTTCCCTGATATTCCTGATTTTCAGGTTCTGTCGCCCTTGTTTCTTTATAAAAAGTTCATAATGTCTGTGCCATTTAGGTCAAAGTATTCTTCAAGGTGGGACTTTATTTTTTTATAGAAGAATATAATAAGCACATCCAATAATCAGAGAAAATTAATATATTTAAGTGTACACAAAATAAAATGAACAATTTACAAAATGGCAAAGGAACATGGTTGCAAAAGCTGATACGAGCACACGTTCTGAGAACGCCAAACAAACGGAATTAAGCTTCAACGTAATTAATAGAAAGTGATTAATCACAGACATATGCTTCCATCTATATTTTAATATAAGAACAAAAAAGAGATAGAAAATATTTTGAAAAAAGGAAATTCGGTGAAAGGATACATGAACATTATAACAACAAAACGTATCGATAAAAACATAGTGCGATATTCGTAACGAATAAATATATATATTTGTAGAATTATTAAAATATTTAAAGAAAAGAAATTAATTAGATTAAAAAAATCGTTTGGTCATGAAAGAAATTAATTCAAAAATATGGATTGGCTGAAAATGAAATTAATTAAAAATATCGTTTGGCATAATTCTTTTCTAAAGATTATAAAAATAATGTGGAACGATATATTTGTCTTTTTGCTAACGTTGCCTAGCAACGAAAAAGAATAAGCAATTGAACTTGGAATTCGATGTAAAAGTGATGTAACGTTTGTGATATAAGTGTATGTGCTTGTTTTACATGTTTGTGCTGTGGAAAACGTCCAATAAATATATTATTTTTGATAAAGAAGGCTCCACGATTCTTCATGCTATGCTGAAATACATCATAATAGTTCCAAGAAAACAAGTATTGTCGTTAATTATATTCGTTTAAATTTATTATCGTTACTTGTATACTTGTTACTATACAGAGTGAGGGGAAAAAACACAGAAAAAAACCCCAAGGGTTGCAGAAGAAAGAAAGGTTAACATTTTTTTCAATAATAAATAGTATAAACGATGATTATTGAGTAAGAAATGTAGCAAATTAATATATTTAGTAAATGCGGGAAATGATTGATTATTTTTGAAATATCTCTGTTGATATTTCGCTTTACGAATTTTCTTTCGATAGGCTGCGATGATTCGAAAAATACACGAGTTCTGTGTTTATAGGAGAGTAATTCAAAACACCTGCTTAGTTCCTTCCTCAAAAAAACAACCCATAATCGTTCATCTCTTTACCGTTTCGCAAAAACCCACCGCATTCAGACCGTTAGAGAAATCGGCGATATCATCTGTGTTGCCATCGCCGGTTGAGCAATTCTGCGAATAAACAGGTTGCCCAAAAAAAGGACCCGGAAATGAAGTGAGAGATTCCCAAGTTGCGGGAAACGGACTAACGAAGATTGAAAGACGACCGTTTTGACGATCCCAGGTCGTCAAATTGACGACTGGTGGGATCAGGAATTCGATGACGATCATCATCATGATTACGTTCATGATGATGAGGCTTGCAGATTGAGGCCCGATAATGGCCTGCAGAGGGTCTCGAATTGAATACAAAATATCCCCGATGGAAGTATTAAGACCATGTTAACTCTTTGAAATGAATGCTCTGGATTTAGGAATCTTCGAGAACTCTCTGCCCTAATGTCATTTCATTCTTAATAGTTAAAGAGAAATCTTCTGGTGAAGATTATTTTTCGGAATCATTGGATTAACTGGAAATAGCTGTGTTTATAAGTTCATGATTTATCACCATTTGATAGTTCTTTGGAAGAGTTACTCTGCTATAAAATAATATTTTTTATGTATAAGAATGCGCAAATACTTCGTTTGATAATGAAATCGATGATACTCTAAGCATAGTCTTGTTTCCAATGTTGTTTTCTCCAGAATGCTTGTTGAAAATAAAGATACGATTATATCTTAGTTTTCGTCGATAATCTGTTCGAAACCAATTGGTGAAAACCGAGGCAATGATTTTTATATGAATCAATGTAAATATAATTAATACTAGCGGGATTTGTTCATGTCACCACCAGATGGCGCAGCGACGCTCATGCTAGAACAGTACTCGATGTCACTGAGGGGAAGAGGTCAGAGAGAGATAGGCAAGCTCTCGAGTAGGATAGTTTAGCTGTCTTTAGCTCCCGTGAAGGGGAGATTCCAAAATCCAGCAACTGACCGCACGTAGGTGGTCAAGCACACGCAATATCTCTGAAAGCAGCACTACGATGTGATCCTATAGCAGTGCAGACTCTCCGACATCTATAGATGACTTCTGTTCAACATAGTTCGTCATCATCCGTAAATTCTCCATCATCATCATTGTTCGTAATAGTATAATAATAAACGGAATTGTTATTTCAAATAGGGTGATTAGTGTTATTTCAAACCCATCACACCGGAATACATTCTAGACATTCTAAAATACTTATCAGAAACATATTTTATAAAAAAATACAGTCAGTGTTTAGTAATAAAAACAATAAGAAATCAATATAAGAGACTAACTGAACATTTAACATGGCATTTACATTCTTTCTGAAGACTCTTCTTGGTGTGTCGAAGACAGTGAGGAAGGGAGAGATAGAAGAAGGGAAAGAGAGAGTTTCTTTCTTATCTTAATATGTCTGGATTGGTTTCATTCCCTAAAATATTCCTATTTCTGCCTTTTCTGTTTTGTTTCTTCGAATATAGATGGCGCCATGGGACTAGTGTTTTCTTAACAACTCCTCCTTCTTGGAGAAAATTAGCGTGGGTTTGTGATCACATGAAGGTTTTTTTCTCATTTCTCAACAATGGGCATGGGGTAAATTTTTTAAAATTTATGATGGCTAATATTTTTATTCAATCATATTAGCGTTTTGATACCTGTGTTTTTCCTCTTTCTTTTGAAAATATGCTTTTTGATGTTCAGATCTCTATTCTCCTTTGCTTGGGAAATTTAGGGCTAAGAGAAGCTGTCTGTGGCGTAATGCTAGCTTCTTACAGAAAAATTTCCCAATTATTATTTTGAATTTATTTCGAATAGTTCTTAGCCCTTGAAAAAGTGGACTAGAATGGATTCCTTGTTTGTTTTTGGTTATATTCGATTAACTCTGAGTTTATTTTTATTTTGTTGACTTTATTTGCAAGATCTTGACTTCCGAAAGGGGAGATAGGAGTAAATATTATTGTTTGGAAGGAGGAATCAACCTCTATAAGGACTCTAGGTGTTACTATACCTTCCGTAGAATTTATATAAATAACCAAGCTATTTTTATTGTAAGAATGGCGATAAATCCTTCATTTTTTTTAAGAACGATGTTTATTTTGTTAGAGAAATTTAACTAAATTCTGAGAAAAATTATACAGATTTTTTCTTTCTCTTTCGTAGAATGATTTGAATATCTGACGAATAAGAGCTGAAGAGTTCACTTCCAAACTAGCTTTCGGAATTTTTATCGTTTATAATGAAAACGATCTCACGTTGCCAAACTGATTAAGTCAAACATCATGCTAAAAGCTTTTCCTAAAAAACGAATGAAAACGCAGCGTTAGACATTACTGTATTTTAGGAATCATCTGCGGTCATTTCCCATCTTGGTGCTTTGGTACTAGGACCAGCTTCAGAGCTCACAATGCAACAAGGAGCAGGCGCCCCGTTTTCTGTTTAGCTTCGTCGTAAAGTGAACAGAATTAAGTATGCATTTTGTACCTCTTCTCACTGACCAATTGAGTCCAAAATTTGTCACAGATTCACAATTTTGGTGTAAAGACCACACACCAAATTGCATTAGTTCAGCTATTTCCGTTTTCGAGTTACAGTGTTCACAGACAGACAGACATAATTTAAACCAGCTCCCCTAAACTTTCTCGTATACTTCCACAAAAAGTTGCTGTTTCCCCTTCCCCCGCGTGGATAAAAAAAATTCGAACCTACTGTAATCCAGAATCCAATGACTATCAGAAGGTTTTTCATTGTAAATTATAGTGATTATTAAACATTTAGGTAAAGAATCAAATTCCAAAGAGATGCGTACAGATTAAAACCCATCTATCACACACTGCTAGTTCCACTCTTGCTGGCTCAAGGACAAATTATCAAGGTAATTCTCTCCATAGCTTCCGCGTGCACAGAGATTGCTACCAGTACGCATGCGCATGGAGAATCGGGTTAGAAAAATTAATTATGCAATGTGAACGCCTTTTTTGTAACCGATTGACACAAATCTACAATTAAGATAAAAAGGCAGCATACCAAATTTAATTGATCTAAGTAATTTTGTTAAGAAGTTATTGCGGTTAAAAATATGCGATTATACAGACCGACAGACCATCAACGGATTTGGTCGAAACTTTGATACGGACCTACATTCATGATGATAAAACTGTGTACCAAATTTTATCCATCTAGCTATTCCAGTTTTTGAGTTATAGTGTTCACATGAACGTGGACAGATAGACAAACTTCCCGTAGACGGATTTGTCTAAAATTTGACAGAAACCTACAAATTATGTGTCAAAATCATGTACCAAATTTCATTCCCATAGCTCTAATAGTTATCGTGTTCGCAGACAGAGAGACAGATATAATTCCAAAATTGTGTTTTGCGAACTCAGGGAGGTCTAAAACGTGAAGATTCATCGAAATTTCGAGGTCATTTCGAGGTCATTACAATTCTTTCTTCCTCGCAAGCTTCGTATACGAGAAAGTAATAAAAAATATTATAAGTGGGTCCTGTATTTCATGTATCTACCTCTCCGACGACCCACTGAAGATGTTACAGTTTTTTATTTTTTGCTTCGGAAATTTTATTGCATCCATCCATGTTCTAAACAAGGTAGCATCATTCTGACATACCATTGCATCCGGTAGATTCAATCGAGAAATTTTTGGCTCAAAATATTGTTCTGGACAGCCCCCTTATTTACCGAATTAACTTACCAACAACTTTTCAATTTTATTTTGTCATCATCAGATATGTTTTAATGCAGAGTAACCCCAGAAAGGATGATAAAACTTTTTTAATTAAATAAAAGAATTTAATTAATTTGATTAATAATTTTAAAAAATTTAATTTTTGTCTTCATCTGCCATTTACTGCTAGATGTCGGAACTCCATTCCTCGTGTTTATGTGAATGTTCTATGTGACTTTGACCTATGTTCTAGGACCTTTCTCTGTTAAATGAATTAATATGAATTAATTAATTAATCTGAAATGAATTAATTATTAATCTGTTAAAATTCAGTTAATATACCTCTCACTGTGGTCGCTGTGACGTCATCAAAATTCTTCGTGATATTCACCGACTTGGCAGCTCGACTGTGACTAAACCGTAATTGCAAATTCTAGAACTATTTTTGCAATCTTCAATATCCACCTTTCTCTATTAAATGAAACTAAAACCAACTCTATGTTATTTGGTTGGGGAGTTATAAGCGTTTAACTTTAGCACGAAATTCGACGTAATTGAACAATTCTTGAGTAATATTTCGCGTGAACCTCAGATCGATGAATGAATTGTCTCAGTCTACGTGCGCGCGCATCGGTCTTTGTGACGTCATCAAAAGTTTTAGTGATTTTCACCAACTTTGAAGCTCGACTGTGACTAAAGCGTAATTCCAAATTCTAAAATTCTTTTCGCAATCTCCAATGTCCACCTTTCTCTGTTAATTGAAACTAAAACCAACACTCTATGTTATTTGGTTGCGGAGCTATAAGCGTTTAAAAATACCACCAAAAGCGTCATAATTTTTTCCTTTCCCGACAAAGCATTAGACGACTATGGAGAGACGTAAGTCTATGTCAAAGAGATATCGATACGTTATTTGATAGTAAAAACAATTTATTTCAGAGATAAACATGAGAAAAACCATTTGTTATAATAGTTAAAACCTTAGACGTCTGACATTTCTAGTTTAGCAGAATTTTGAGATACACACACACGAAAATCCTTCTGTTATATGAATTTCAGTTAAATATTTGGATCTAAGAAATATTTATTTGATCCGCATTGTATGATTATGGTGCATTATTGCTTTATAGTAGCAGCGTAAACAAAATAAAACGTATCAGATAAGCTATAAAAACTAAATTTGGTAAGAAACTTTAATTCTTTTTTTTCATAATGATGCGAAAACATGGCTCTGCTTTAAAAATGAGGTGTCTTGGTTTTTACCACTTTTTTAGAAATCAATTTTATTTCACATTTTAATTCTCTTCAACAATATGTCAAAAACTTAAAAATAAATATTTCTAAATCTTTTTCGAAGTTATATATATCTAATCTAATTTTATTCTAAGTATAGGAAGTATTGTAATTGTCAGAAAATTCGATCTCGAAGTTTTTATGAATTTCCACGTTTTAGACAGCGTCCATAAAAGCCATTTTTGGAATTATGTCTCTCGATTGGAGTATGTGCTTGAATGCGAGCATCATAACTCAAAACGAAACAAGCTAAACAAATGAAATTTCGTATGTGGTCTTTACGCTAAAACTGTAGATTTCCAACAAATTTCGGACGAATTCCTTCAGTGGTAAATCTGTCTGTCTGTCTAACAAATTTTGGACGAATTCCGTCAGTGGAAAATCTGTCTGTCTGTCTAACAAATTTTGGACGAATTCCGTCAGTGGTAAGTCTGTCTGTCTGTCAGTCCGTGCATGTGTGAGCATCATGTCGCAGAAACGGAAAGAACCAGACAGATGAATTTTGCCGTATAGTTTTATCACTAGAATCTGTATCAAATGTTGACTGTTTGTCGGTGTGTTTATTTATGTACGTAGGTGGTTCCAAAACTAAAGTAACAAGAGCTCTCACGGGTGCACAAATTCCTCGCGCGAATTACATTCCATGTCTAAATAGAATAGAGCATTCAAACGCCACCGGCAGATGGAGCTAGTTGTACCGTGATGCTCCGAAATCTTTGTCAGAAGATGGCGTCGTTGACGGATACATGGACGGCGATTGAAGCACGAAGTGTAATAAGGTTTTTACGTTTAAAGAAACTTCTCCAGCTGAAATTCATTGCCAACTAGTGGAAGTTCACGGAGCGAATGTGACAAAAAAACATTTGGTGTATCCTCTGTCGACCGTTTTCAGTCGATTGAGCTGTTGCATCATTATTTTTGTTATTTTTATTAATTGCCACCCGATTCATGGGTGTCGTATGTATTAGATGTAGGTAATTACGCTGTAGCTATGCTCTCCCAGTCTGAACTGTCAATATTGACTGACTGAGTGTTGTATTTAAATTTATTTCGATGTAACTTTATCCATCAGTGTTTCGGTGTAGAATGTAATTTTTTTTGATGCTGAACAAAAAACACTTCTCCTCCTGGCAATTTAAAGCCTTAAGCTGATTTTGGCAGGCTGGTTTGTGAGAAGTGAATGCAATGTCACGAAAACAGGTATGGTATTGGTGCAAGGAATTTGAACTAGGCGGAACAGATGTGCGAGACGAGCAAAGGTTAGGGCGGCCAAGCACGTCCACCACAGCCCGGATCTCGCACCAAGTGATTTTCATCTCTTCTGATCGTTGACAGGTTGCCATTTCATAACCAATGCCGAAATTCAAGAAGCCGTCATTAAGTGGCTCCGCTACCTGGACCCTGATTTCTTCTATGCCCATTTCGATAGACTGGTTTACCGATGGCATAAATGCTTCAACAACCATGGTGAATAAGTGGAAGGGTAATATGTACCAGTGCCTTCCTACCTGTGTCTATCTCTTTGATTTCTTGAATAAACCTTTTCTCTCAGTGGACTTATTACCTTACTTTTTGAACCAACCAGTGAATGCTGTAACTCAAACACGTAACGACCTAGAGAGGTGAATTTCGGCATGTGATCTTTATTGTCGATCAGTGTAAAATTTGGACAAAAATATGTCCTGTTTCAAAATGCGTACTGGAATCTTCTCACTATACATCTAAGCTAAACACAAAACGTGCCATACTGTGAAAGTACATGAAAAAGTCGAGGGGAGACACTGTCGTTTTGAAAGGACGGTTCAGTGCTGATTGTATTTAACGAAGTTTTGAAAGGACGGTTCAGAAAGGGGAGACACTGCTGATGGTATTTAGCGAAGTTTTGAAAGGACGGTTCAGAAAGGACTGCTGATAGTATTTAACGAAGTTTTGAAAGAACGGTTCAGAAAGGGGAGACACTGCTGATTGTATTTAACGAAGTTTTGAAAGGACGGTTCAGAAAGGGGAGACACTGCTGATGGTATTTAGCGAAGTTTTGAAAGGACGGTTCAGAAAGGGGAGACACTGCTGATTGTATTTAACGAAGTTTTGAAAGGACGGTTCAGAAAGGGGAGACACTGCTGATTGTATTTAACGAAGTTTTGAAAGGACGGTTCAGAAAGGACTGCTGATAGTATTTAACGAAGTTTTGAAAGGACGGTTCAGAAAGGGGAGACACTGCTGATTGTATTTAACGAAGTTTTGAAAGGACGGTTCAGAAAGGGGAGACACTGCTGATTGTATTTAACGAAGTTTTGAAAGGACAATTCACAAAGGAAATGGTTGAGAAGTTCTTATTTTTGGAAACATGATGCAGTCATTCGTGTTTCAAAATATATTTATTCTGATACTTCAGAGAACAGCAATGATTTATTAATGAACTAGCCGCCTTCGGCGAACAACTTGTTCGCTGGGAATACGATTTCAATTGAATTTTGTATCATTTTATATTCATGGCTGCTTTAACAAGGTAATTTTAAACTTCAGTGGTAGATATTTAACCCATGTTCTTTTAGTGGCATTGCACCTGTTCTGTTCATTGTCTACATAAATGTCCCTAATGGAATAAAATAACTGACCATGCCATGTAACATCTAATTGCAAGTTGCCGACACCGTCTTCACTTTCTTATTTCTCTTGCAAAATATGCATTTGATTTCAATATTAAAATGGCGCAGCACATTTTATGGCCAGCGGCATGTTAGCTGAATTAAAACAGGCTGAAAACAGAAGGAAAACATAGCAACCTTAACCATTCAGGTTATTGGATATATTTCTTAATATACGCAATATCTCAGAGAGCTTGGTTTACAGATTCCATGAAAATTTTGATGAAATAAAATATGAAAGCAAAATGTATTAAGATATTACCTCAACTTTCAACGATGGAAGAAAAAACACGCGATTAAATATTTGATAACCTAAAACTTTATATATAAAATTTCAATTTTTTTCATGTTCTATAGAAAGTCATCACTCAAATTGAGAGTAAGGGGAAAGGTTTGAAGTGTATCACTGCGCCTTATTAAATAGTTCTGAATATGGTTCAATTATATTTTTAAAATAATAACAAGATTCAGTTTTAAATACCGATAATCGATATATTGTGTTATAAATGTCTGCATTTGGAACACACAGACACAAATGCCTTAATCTTACGCAGCTCTTTCTGTAGACCAAAGATCTTAAGAGAAAACGTACGTCATCATCATATACATTATAATGATTACGTCATCATCATATACATTATAATGATTACGTCATCATC